>CM036943.2:3326486-3371510 GCA_020352615.2 Yoshiicerus persimilis
ACGAAAGTAATTATAGATAATGATCTACAAAGTGACGAGGAAGAATCGGAAATTGAAGAATCAGAAGCTGAAGAATCAGAAAGTGATTATGACGAATTAATGACGATTTTGAGTGTCCACCGTTTACTGCAGCAAGTGATTCGTCACAATTGCAGAGAAACCGAAAAGGAAACGCTGAGGAAGATCATTGGCTGCGAAGGATTCCTTGATTACCAACTCCTGCCATTTACCAAATATGCTGACCAACAATTGCAAAATGAATATCCGAAAGTAAAGGCAGAATTGTTAGATCAACAGCAATTAGTGAAATTGGTGAAGGAAAAGAGATTCGAGGAGTCTGTAGAGTTGGCTAAATTCATTCATAAAGAACTCCAAAAGACAACAACTAAATTCAATTATGCTATTTGTCTTGAGATGAATGGACAGCTGGAAGATAACACCAAAGTTTTGGAGGAACTGTACAAAACTGGCATAAAAGAAGAAATTGACTACGGAGATTTTCCTGCTAAAATGGGACTATTGCAGTTGGAAAACGAAGTTTCAAAGAGCTTAGTTGGAGGTCACTTATTTGTTTCTCACTGGAAAATGGACAACAAAGAAAAACTGGAAGAAATAATGGAAGAGAGAAAATCTTTTAAGATGATTCATTCACAGGGGATGGCGACTACATTGTTGAGAATTCTAAATTCCAATTTAATCCAGACCAATTATTCTCTTACAGAAAAGGATTCTACTTTTGAAATTGCATTGGAAGGGGACATAAAAAGAATAGAATTATTTAATTATCGTGTTGATTTTTGTATTCCACTTCCTGTTGATTTAGAGGAATTAATACTATATGGCGTAGAGTTCAAGGATGCAAATGCAAAAGACAAAACCATTATTGATGTTAGTGATTGGCTTCCAAAGAAACTCAGTAACTTAAGATGCGATTTTATGGAATCAAAGAAAATAATAGTGTCTTTGGAATTCCTTTCCTCTATTGAAAATATCACCCTGGAGAAGTGTTCATTGAATTTGGATTCTAAAAATCGAATCTGCTCTAGGCAATTGAAACTAGACACTGTTTTCTTTATTAAGAATGGGCAAGAATTATCAAATGTCAAGGTCAATAAATTCATCGATTTCAACAAAATTAACCGATTGGAACTCGTAGGTGATGAAACTAACCTTTCGATTGACTTAAGTGAAGAATCTGCCGACATCGAATATCTTCGATTAGATTATGTGAATGTTGTGAGTTTGAAATCAGCCAGTGACAAAACAAGAGTCAACATAAAAATTGCAAAAATAGAAAACTGTTCCGTGGATCTGTCTATTCTTCCATCATCACTCGAAAAACTTTCACTCTCATTACCAGAACTCTCTGTGAGTGGAGGAATTGATTTGCCAAACTTAAAATATTTAACATTGCAAGATGACATTTCTCATTTGTCTCGTTTTCGTTCACTCCAATTGAGTAACTTGTATTTACGATGGCTGAGAGAAGTGAATATGGATCTTTTACCACCAAGTATCAAAATTATCCGAATAGATAAAGAAGGTGATGATTTGACACGATTAGTTGGCGGAGTCATTAATTTGGAAAAATTAGTTCTGTATGGATTCCCTTTGACTGAAGTGGAGGAAATGTTGCATCACTTCCAACTAAATCAATTAGTTCTTTCCCGTAATTCATACAAATCAGTTGACTTGGTTCAGTTGATGGACAAGAAAGTACCAATAATTGCAATTGGACGAGTTGATTGGTGGAAGGAAGATTTCAAGAATTCCATAATTTCTAAACAAGTGGACAGAGAAGCTGGATATTATTTATTACACGAAGGAAAAGGAAAAGCTATTGAAAAGAAAGACTTTGACGAATTGCACTTATTGAAAGATAATTTTGGACCATGATGTTTTCCTGGAACACATTATACTACAAGTACAGTATGGATGACACTTTTAAACCCTGAAACGCTCAAGAGCACCTCAGGACATATTATTTGCCTATACGGTTATTTAAATTTTATTTTTTTTCATTAAAATTAAAACGTGATTAACAATACAGTTCGGTCGATCGGTCGATCGGTCGATCATCGTTTAGTAATCCGAAGGATTTTTTCGTAGACACTAATTGAGTCATGGCTTCGAAAGATGTACTCTTTGTTAGAGGTCTCAAGTTTTATGGTTCTTAAAAACAGCAATAATGGGCACCGAATTAAAAATTGAAAAGCCTCGGTAGCCACCGCTAAGATAATTTCAACCAATTAATTGTCGTTCATTTAATTTAATTTATTGTTTAATTGCTTAATTTCATTTATTAGATCGAGATCATGCTATCATATTGGTTCAGTACGTTTAGGATATTGGAATCGGTTACTTTACTATCTCAGTGGCGCGTGGCAATTTTAAAATTTTTGTGTAATCGTTCTCTTGTAAAATGTACAGTAAAATGAATTCCTAGTTGTTCTAGTAAATGAAATATATAATTACAACAAAATCCATCATTTTCTTTCTCCAGCTATGAATGGCAGTTGACTTTGACAAACCACGAAATCATACTTCCGCTTCAAAAATCAAAATTCTTAGGAATTATTCAAATCAATTTTTTTCATAACACTTTTCAGAAATTTAATTGTCGTCTTAACCGGTTCCTACCTTATTTCATTTATTCTCTTGCTTTCATATTCGGTTCAGTAGGTTTAGATTATTGAAGGCGGTTACCTTCTTCATTTCTGTGGCGAATGTCAAATGTGTAATATTTGAAATGTAAAATGTACTTGTGAAATAATATCATTTTGATCTAATGAATACACATTTTCAATGTATTTCCCCCACTCCAAAGAACCTCAACTATTTTCCCCTTAAAACATTTTTGCAAATGAAACCCTCATAGGCGCTATAAAAATATGCGGCGATTTCAAAAAAGTCTAACCCCAAAACTCTCCGTTTAGCCATTCTCCCTCAATCAGAGATTTCCATCATCATAACCCCTCCTTAGTTAACGATAAACCATTTTCATGTCATAAAAAGGAATCTGTTTAAAGTGCAGTTTTGGTAAAGTGAACCAAGAATGTTGAATAAAGCTTTGAGTTTAATAAAAATGCCTGTAGGCTAAATAATCATCAGAGCAGATTACATTGAATTCATACAGCCAGATATCAATTTTTCGAAATCAAAGATATCTAAAAATTGGTCTATTTCTATGGTCAATCCATGTAAAACGGTAATTCCGCCAAAGCATTCCTATCCATCACTATATAGTCTGTCTAATGAGTTCAGTCGAAGAAACCCGAAAGGCAAGGAGTTAAAGTAAATTTTTTTGGTCGATTGGTGGAAAAGGAAGAACAAATTATCTCAAAGCGTGATTAATTGAGTGATCGAACTCACATGCAAACAGATCGACAAAACAAACCGACAAAGTGGACTTTGCCACGTAATAATATTTTTTTATCATTCAAAAGCCGAAATACTAAGCTGTTAGATTCTTAACACGATAACACGAACATACTTTAAACTATCATATATGCGTGTAACGATGTAACTCAAATAAAATCAATATTTCTACCTTCGTTCCAATTCTGGAAGAATAAAAAGTGTCTTTATATAACCTGAATGTAAATCGATACTTTGGCTTGAAAAGCATTCTGTTTAGCACGCTATTCTGGAGCCATTAAGTGATTACAGCAAACGAAGTGTAGGTTATTAATTATTTCAAGTCACTTTAAAGTTGGTGCTAATCATTTATACTCAAGGTTCAAATTCAAAATGACTCAAATAAGGAACTAAATCTGGATTTGATGATTGCTATGAAAATCTCAAAATATTTTCCGATGCCATTAGGATTTAAATAAAAATCTAAAAATATAATATGTATTTCTGTTGTAAAATTAAAATGCAATAATTTTTTTTGTAACTTTTAACTTATTGAAGCGGCTTGGTCGCCAGATATTTTTGTTCTCTTTTCAAATTTGCAAATGATGACTTTTTACATTTCCGAAATATCCTCTTTGAAGTTTCGAAAATATCCAAAATATAAGCAAATGAAGAATAGCTATTAAATTCCTATTTTGAGCAAGTAAAACTTTTTCTGACAGACTAACTCAACAAGCTTTCATCCGAAATCCTGTGCACACAAAGACTGTTCTATAACCATTTCAGTCATGCTATCACGAAATCAATAAACAATGTTAGGTCCATTAATTCAATAGAAATTTTGTCACTTACGACACGTAAGACAGTTTGGATATTCTTTCAGTTTTACTTGACTTGATTGAGCATATTCCACTACGGAGCAAAAAAAAGTTTTTAAACGGCATTATTGTCAGCGCCGGCATCATCATGAGAACCCAAATTAGTATCGCTTTATTCATTTTTGGAATTTCCAAATGGGTTTTTGGGTTGAAATTGAAATATCTGCTGGATTTGGAAAAGGACTGTTATACACAAATTGTATTTCACCACAAATATCCAAATAAACCGAATTCTCTGTCCGACGAAGCAGTAATTGAAGAACTACAGAAAGTAAGCAATCCTTACGCAATTACAGAATTTCGATCTCCTGTTGATGATATACACACAAATAATTTTAAAATGGTCAGTTCAGGACTAAAAGAGCATCTATTCGTCAATGCTACGGAGGAAGAAACAGAAATTCGATTGTCGAACCTCTCTTTTGAATATAATACAGAAATCGATTCTCTGAAACTGAAAACCTCAGATACAGTTTTCCAGTCTCGGAACGACGAGGACGACGATGACGACGACGATGATGAAGACGATGACGACAACGAAGACTATGACGACGCCAACGACGAAGACGAAGACGACGACGAGGAATACGGACAAATTGCTTCTTCGAAACTAAAAACATCAGCATCGGTTTTTCTGTCTCGATTGAATTGTGTGGCAAATATATTCGTAAATTTGAACACAAAGAACTTGGGAGAAATTAGGATGGCCAACTACATGAGTGAGGCCTTTAATTACCGAGGTCTCCCTGACAAATACAGCTATAGGTATGCCGAATATTCCTCTGTGTACATATTGGGGGACAAGGAAATTGTGAATCTTGAAAAGTCAAATTCTGTCCATTTCTTTCAAGTGGACTCAAGGGGATCGAAAAGTCCCCTAAATAGACTCCTTCTAAGGAAACGATGGTACCTGTTCACAATTGATTCAACATTGTACTTTCTTCGTCCTAAATGGAAATATAAATCAAAGACAATCAGGATTCAGGAACATCCCTTAATTCAGTTTTCGTTGAATGGCGATGAGTCTCTATCCAGTGACATGCTGAAAACAAAAACTCATCAAGATTTCATTCAGAAGAGCATTGTTGCACAATATATCTGCATTATTATGGAATCACCTTTTTTAACAGAGGTTACCAATTATTTCGGACCTCCTCTAAGATATGAGTATTTTTCAACATTTTTTCAAAATGGCCACAAAGATATTGCACTTGTAATCACTTCTATTCTCGTTGAAGAATTTGCAAATGCATCAATACATATGGAGGCGCCATCGCCGCCAACTGACGATAAAGATGATTTTTGGGCAGAGCAAACACCACATGTATCATTTCATCATCGCTCGTCTTTGTCAGATGCAATGCATGACATAGATCACAATCCTCCGTACACTACAATTATGATAACCGGGGAGGACTCCTACAATTTCATTTCTTGTGTGGTCTTAGAGGATGCAAGACTTTCCTTTGCCGGATACATTCGGCCATTCGATTTGGGCACCTGGTTGGCAATAGCCACATCAATGACGTCATTTGTTATGTTTTTACACACTGCAATTTACTTCAGAAGGGAAGAAAGCTTTCCATTTATTTTACTAATCTACAGTTATCTTCTACAACATTCTATGTCATTACCCGCTAAAATGTCAAAACCCTTCTGGGTAAGAATCGTGATTGGTCCGGCACTTTTGGCACTTATTCTCCTAACAGAAATGTACAGAAGCTTCGTAACTTCAGATCTGACGGAACCACCTCCCAACAAGAAAATTGAATCCATTAAAGATTTGATACATTTACCAGACGTAAAATCATTCATCCCTCCTGAGGGACATGGCGACTTCAATCCATCTTATGTCCCTCATCATGCAATTTATTTTTCGATGTATGCTGTTTACGGTTATAACGAAACCACACGAAATATCCACGATCGTTTTCACAAAGATGAAGAAGGCTGGGTAACGAAAATGGAAGATTTTGATCCTGGATTAAGGAAGTTCATTGAGGATTATTTTCAAGCGTGCAATTCAAATGAGGGATGTATGAGCCATGCTATCCGTACGTCCATTCTTTATGACATTGATGAAGACGACTCACCAATTATTTACAGTGCTCTTAGAAAGTCATTTCGCTATCCTCCAGGGTTCCCGACTGTTTCCCCTCAAAAGTGGATTTCCCAATGCAAGAATTCCATTTTCATTGACAGAACTTCTAACTTGCATCGTTTTCTCAACGAATCCCACTGGCGATCAGAAAGCGGTAGAATTATTCCCAGACGAAGTCTCTATGTTGGTAAGAATCCTTTATTTACTGAACAGAATGCAATATTGCTTGACAGTAAAAAAGTTCCACTAATGAATTCCTTTGTCCGCGAGAAATCAAGCTTTCTACTTCACTCAGGTCTTTATCAAGCTTGGTCAAATGCATTTAAAAGGTACAACTACTCTGAATGCAGAGAGTGCTTTGAAAAACAAACCCCAAAACCTGTATCTTTTCGAATCACAAACCTTGCTAGTATATTTTATTTAGCCGGTGCTGCACTGTTAATTGCACACGTAGTACTACTTTATGAGTATATAGATGGATCAGTTATGTATCACATCCAAAGATATAATTATTACCTTTTACCACTTACTAATCCAAGAAGGTATTACTAATTAAAGGGATGAGAAGAAGTCCCACTTTCAAACCTTTCAATATCGGCATTATTCCATCCAGAATTATATGATTTTCGAAGACTATGGATTCATTCAGAGACCCATTGAAAGTCCTGAGAATGTATTTGTGTGTAATCTCGGACATTCCACAATGCTAGGTCGCACTGAGCAGGTTTTCAAAGTGTTTTACAGTAAATGTTGCGAAAGTAATGTGCCATAAAGATGGACCCATACGGTGAAAAGCATTTTTCCGTGATTTAATTAGGTATATGCCTACAGCATTGGCAACAAGTCACGCACCGTAGGAAAATAGCATTAGGTACCAATTGAAAATGCATCTCTAACTGTTTGAGATGCATTTTCAAACATTACATGCATTTTCCTGTGGCGCGTGACCTAAACGGTTCATTGTATTTCATAAATGTACGTATAACGCAGTAGCTTAGACTAAGTACGTACATTTCTCTTACATTTGTTTAACTCGAAACACGGAAAACTTATATAGTGTAAGGCTTGTGATTTCTGTGGGTATTTATACTTGACCAATCCTTCTTTCCCATGCGGAAGACACTTTATATTCTTTGAGAGATTCCTGCAAAACTATTAATTTTCTACTTTGTGCAAAAAGAAAGTTTTGGGCCTTTCATTTTATTTCGTAGAAAAAAAGAATATCCATTTCTGGCAAGCTTATGTGTAACTTTGTTCGGTGTATGCGAAATGTATTTACTTTTGTTTGGCTATGGTTAAAAGATAAATGAGACAGAAAAAGAAGAAAAGGTATGACGATAATTAAAATATCCTAATTTAATACTAGATAAGACTATTTACTTATATACTACTGAATTATATTGATTTATTGTATTATTGCCATATTCTCCTGTACTTAAATTAAAATTTATTTTTCTGCTTTCGTTCCAATTCTCGACAAATAAAAGGTGTCGGTATATAAACTGAATGTATATCGAAACATTAATTGCTTTGAAAGCCAATCTGTTTAACACGCCATTCTGGATTCGTAAGATATTACAGGCAAATAAAGTTTTGGTTATTAATTATTTCAGGTCACTTAGATGTTGGTTCAAATCACTTACACTAAAGTTTTAAATTCCATTGTGCTGTAAATAAAATAAAAATATTTGTTTTAATACTTCACAGCTGTAAGCGCCAGGATCATCATGAGAACCCATGAATCATATTCATAGGTACAAGTTACATGTTACCACCGACTATTCCAAGAAGATATTACTAATTAAAGGGATTATAAGAAAGTCTAACTTTCAAACCCCCAAAATCGCCATAGAAATTATGAAATTATTAATAGTTAAGGGAGCACCATTGACATTTCTACCAAGATTTTTTGAGAATTTATTTTAGCAATCTTCTGTATTTGTAACATTTTCTTTAATTTGATGGCGACTAGTTTTGTTCGAAAAAAAATAGATGATAACTACGAAAGTCAATAATACTTTGTTAAGTTGGTATTGTTAACAGAAATGTTGTAAAGAATATAAAAATTAAAAATACAAAATGAAAATTGAGACCAAAGAAGAAAGAAAAGTTTGAAGGTAATTAAAATGCCTTAATTTAAATAAAGTAGATAAGACTATTTACATATCTACTAATGAATTGTATTGATTTAATGAATTAGCAGCCTGAGACAGATCAGCCTTGACCTGGCAGTACTGTCAAAAAATAAAACATATCAAAGCAAATAAAAATTACTGGGGGTCCTCCTTTTTGTTAAGTTTTAAGTCCGGAACCGTGGAAACTCCGGAAACTCCGTAACTTCGCGCACTTTACGGACAATCTCGTAAAATCCGTAAAAGTTGCTATGGAAAGAGATCGGAGAATAAGTTACGAAGTCACTTACGAAGTTGCGCATCGAAATCGTAGCGGTAGGTTCGTAAAATCTTACAAGCCACACAAGGCAGCTTGAAACGATAACAACCATGCCAACCATGTTGCCTTGACGCCACAATTGTACAGTTTTATGCAGTTACGAATTTGCAAAGAAAAAGGGGTCTCCATATTTATGTTTTTTAAAGTTCCGGAGGTAAGAGTTTCCAAAGTTACGGACTTAAGAAAAAATATGGATTCCCCCCACTATACTTCTGTATACTGTATGTATGGAATGCAGCAGTACACCGGATTTTATAGACCCATATACTAGGCTGTTAGATTCTTAATACGAGCATCATATAAACATGTGACACCAATGAAATTATTTTTTTGCCTTCTTTCCCATTCTCCACAAATATGAATAGTCTTTATATAACCTAACTGTAAATCGATACAGTGCTTTGAAAGCCATTCTGTTTAACACGCAATTCTGGAGTCGTTAAGTGATTCCAGGCAAATGAACTATAGGTTATTAGAATAATTAATTGAAAAGTCATTCACAGAATTGAAATACGTAACACTAATGGTTTACACTGAAGGTTTGAATACGAAATGATTCAAATATCAGACTGAAACTGGATTTAATGATTGCTATGAAATTCTCTGAATATTTTCCGATGTTTTTAGGATTCAAATAAAAATATAAAATTGTAATTTGTATTTCACAAAATTAAAATGCAATTATTTTTCTGCTATTTTTTAACTGATTGAAGTAGTCGCTACATATTTTTGTCCTCTTTTCAAATTTCTAAATGATGGTTTTCCACATTTTCAAAATAATCTCTTTGAAGTTTCGAAAATTACATCTGAAATATAGTCCAATGAAAAATAGTTACTAAATTATTATTTTCCGAGAGTAAAGCCTTTCCGAAAGGCGAACTCAAGAAGGTTTCATCAGAAATCCTGGGCACACAGAAACTGTTCTATAACCATTCAGTCATGCAATCACGAAATCGATAAACAATATTTGGTCCACCATTTCCATAGAAATACAATCACTTACGACACGTCAAAGTAGCATAACTTGTCTTTAAAATATCTGTAAGTCTTTATATTTGAAAATAAATTTATCCTATCTGGTTTCCTTTTAAGTTTTCTGAATTTAAAAAAGTAATCAATAAAAGTAAAGACATAATTTCATTTATTAAGTATATAGAAGGCAAGGAATTATCGATATTCATATCCTGATTTACTGTGGCTGTCTGGATATTGAGTTTGAGTATCATTTGGCTTGATTGAGCATATTCGTCCATTGTAGAATAGATGAAGTAAAAACATTCCTTTTAAAGCGTTACTATTGTCAGTTACCGCATCATGATAACCCAAACTATTGTAGTTTTATTGATTTTTGGGATTTCGAAATTGGCGTTTGGATTACAATTGAAATCTCTACTGGATTTGGAAAAGGACTGTTATACACAAATTGTATTTCACCCCAAATATCCAAATAAACCAAATTCTCTGTCCGACGAAGCAGTAATTAGAGAACTACGGAAAGTAGACAATCCTTACGCGATTACAGAATTTCATTCTCCTGTTGATGAGATACACAGACATAATTTTGAAATCTTCCGTTATGAAGTAAAAGAATTTCTATTCCCCAAAGCTAAGACTGAGGAGAAAACATATATCCCAAACAGAAGGTTCTCGATTGAATACAAAGAGGAAATCGATTCTCTGAAACTGAAAACCTCAGCTCCGGTTTTCCAGACTCGATTGAATTGTGTGGCAAATATTTTCGTCAATTTGGACACAAAGGACTTGGAAGAAATGATGATGACCACCTACATGAGTGAGGCCTTCAATTAGCGAGGTCTCCCTGACAAATACAATTACACGCACGCCGAATATTCGTCTGTGTACATATTGGGGGACAAGGAAACTCTGAATCTTCTGAAGTCGAATTCTGTCTATTTCAGTCAAATGGACGCAAGGGGATCAAAAAGGGACATACGTTTTCTCCTTCTAACCAAACGATGGTACCTGTTCACATTTGATTCAACATTGTACTTTCTTCGTCCTCAATGGAAATACGAATCGGAGATATTCCGGATTCAGGAGCATCCCTTAATTCAGTTTTCGTTGAATGGCGATGAATCTCTATCCAGTGAGATGCTGAAAACAAAAACTCATCAAGATTTTATTCAGAAGAGCATTGTTGCTCAATATATCTATATTACTATCGCAGAACCATATTCAGAAGTGGAGTCGGAATATTTCGGACCTCCTCTTAGAAATGAGTATTTTTCAACTTTCTTTAAGAATGGCCACAAAGATATTGCACTTGCAATCATTTCTATCCTTGTAGAACAATTTCCAAATGCAACGATAGAAATAGAGGATGAACCGCACCCAACTGACAATCAACTGAAAATTTTCAAAGGAATAGCGATATCATTTAGTCCTGGCGAGTCATTGTCATATGCAATAACTGACATAGAAGAAGACAATCCGTACAGTACAATTATGCTAACCGGGGAAGATTCCTACAATTTCATTTCTTGTGTGGTTTTAGAGGATGCAAGGCTTTCCTTTTTTGGATACATTCGGCCATTCGATTTTGACACCTGGTTGGCAATAATCGCTTCAATGACGTCATTCGTTGTATTTCTACACGGTGCAATTTACTTCAGAAGGGAAGAAAGCTTTCCATTTCTTTTGCTAATCTACAGTTATCTTCTACAACATTCCATGTCGCTACCCGCGAAAATGTCGAAACTCTTTTGGATAAGAATTGTGATTGGTCCTGCACTTCTGGCACTCATTCTCCTAACAGAAATGTATAGAAGCTTCGTAACTGCAGATCTGACGGAACCACCTCCCAACAAGAAAATTGAATCTATTAAAGATTTGATGCATTTACCAGAAGTAAAATCACTCATCCCTCCTAAAGGAAATGACGACTTCAATCCATCTTATGTCTCTCGTGATTCAATTAGTGATGCGATGCATAGTATTGACGGTTTTAACGAAACCATCATTGATGATTTTGATGATGATGGCTGGGTAACTAAAATGGAAGATTTTGACCCTGGTTTAAGGAAAGTTGTTGAGGAGCATTTTCAATTGTGCAATTCAAACGAAGAATGTATTGACGATGCTTTCGAATTGTCGACTTTGGCTGACTACAATAAACACAACTCACCAATTAATGACAGTGTTCTTAGAACGTCATTTCGCTATCCTCCAGGGTTCCCGAATGTTTCCCCTCAAAAGTGGATTTCCCAGTGCAAAAATTCCATTTTCATTGACAGGACTTCTAACTTGCATCGTTTCCTCAATGAATACCACTGGCAATCACAAGGTGGTAGAATTATTCCCAGACGAAGTCTTTACTTTGGCAAAGATCCTTTGTTTATTAAATCTTATGCATCATCGTTTAACAGTGAAGACGTTCCTCTAATGAATTCCTTTGTCCTCAAGAAATCCAGTGTTCTGCTTCACTCAGGTCTTTATCACGCTTGGTTAAATGCATTTAAAAGGTACAACTTCACTGAATGTAGAGAATGCTTTGAAAAACAAACCCCAAAACCTGTATCTTTTCGAATCACAAACCTTGCTAGTATATTTTATTTAGCCGGTGCTGCACTATTGATTGCACATGTAGTACTACTTTATGAGTATGTTGATGGATCAGTTATGTATCACATCCAAAAGTATAATTATTACCTTTTACCACTTACTAGTCCAAGAAGATATTACTAATTAAAGGGATTAGAAGAAGTTTTACTTTCAAACCCCTATAATCGCCATAGAAATTATGAAATTATTAAGGGGCAACGAATTGGCGATTTTACCAAAATTTTTTGAGAATTTACTTTGACAAACCTCTGTATTTGTATAATTAGTAATTATCACTAGTGTCACTGCCACTATGTTATTATGGGTGCCAGGATTCTTTATTAAGAAGTCCGACAAAAGAACTTGAAAATTTTTCTGCAAATGAAACTTAACAGCTTTTCCTATAACTGAGAATTGCCTTACTAACTGAATATTTCAAGATGTTCGTATTTATTACAATCCCTCTTGCCCTGTACTTTCAGAGTGGAAAATTACATCAACCCAAGATGATTTAAGTTTTTCATGTATACCGCCCATTAGTGGTCTAGTCATTTTTCAAACAACATCATCCATCACGTATCACATTCACCAGATACGCTTTCAAACACTTTGGCGTAAACTAATCTAAATAGTAGGATAAAAATTAGCCTTCTGCTTAATTAGGGATAAACTACTTTTATGTCATAGGTAGGAATCACCACTCGTTGAAATCAGTAATATTTTGTTAAGTAATATATTGTTAACACAAATATTGTAAAGAATAGCAAAATAAAAAATATAGTAATATAACAATACTTTTCTTGCATTTCTGCTCTCCCTCATTGTCACTCCTTGCAAAGAACTTTTAACTTTACTGGAACTGCTAAGGCAAGTTGTACATTTTTGAATTGTTAATATTTGTTTTTTGTTTCTAGGTGCAGTTTTGGTAAAATGAGTCAAGAATGTTGAATAAATTCTTAGTAATAATAAATGAGTAATAAAAATGTCTGTAAGTCAAATAAATCCGTTAACACAAATGTAGCAAAGAGTCGCGTGGTGAGTGTTTCATTAGCGGTGAGTGTTTGATTGCGGGTCACTGTGCCCATGCCCACCTCTTGGCTACCGCGAACGCACAGACATCCAGACAGACAGACATCCAGACAGACAGACAGATCATTCATTTTTATAAAGAGGGCCGCGCTCCTCTTAATAATCATCAGAGCAGGTTGCATTGCAGTCAGACTGTCGGATATCAATTTTTGAGATTTTTTATTCGGAAGTCATAGATCAAGAGAGATCAAAAATCAAAGATATTTGAACTTGTCTATTACTAGGGTCGACTGGTGAAGTGAGTCAATGTGGAAAGACAGGCTTTAAACATAACTTTCTTCAGGCAAGGAGTTAAAGCAATTTTTTTGGTCGATTGGAGGCAGAGATCGCCAGGAACTTAGAATATTTGTATAGGATGCCTTTGCTATACATATAAATTCACTTTATATGAGCCCAACCAACTGAGAAAGGCCTGACGAAACACGAGAATGTTCATGAAAACTGATAAAACTGCTAATAATAACAAAGTTACTCCTTTTGAAATAATAAATTAATATCGGGCTCGATTTTGAAAATTTCAAAGTACTCCAAAAAGAGTTCCACATTTCTGACTGCACCTTTAATGACCGTTAGAGCATTGGGTCATCCCCTATTGGGGTAGGGGGCAACCGCTAATAATGACAAATACTGGAATTCAAAACTACAAGACATAAAAAGCCGTTCTGCGCTAATCGACCACGCTGATTACGAATAAGAACCCCAAAATGATGTATACCTACCCCTTTAAGGGGTAAGGGGTTACTCCCGTATTGGGAAAATATCAATAGTCAGATTTAGAAGCCATGTGAAAGTCTGCTGGGGTAATCGACCATGCTGATTACGAATATGAACCTCATAGTGGGGTACAGTCACCCCCTATAGGGGTAAGGGGTTACTCCCGTATAGGGAAAATATCAATAATCAGATTAAGAAGCTATGTGAAAGTCTATTGGGGTAATCGACCATGCTGATTACGAATATGAACCCCATTGTGGTGTACATTCAACCCCTATAGGGGTAAGGGGTTACTCCCGTATAGGGAAAATATCAATAGTCAGATTTAGGAGCCATGTAAAAGTTTGTTGGAGTAATCGACCATGCTGATTACGAATATGAACCCTATTGTGATGTACAGTCACCCCCTATAGGGGTAAGGGGTTACTCCCGTATAGGGAAAATATCAATAATCAGATTTAGAAGCTACGTGAAAGTCTATCGGGGTAATCGACCATGCTGATTACGAATATGAACCCCATTGTGGTGTACATTCAACCCCTATAGGGGTTAGGGGTTACTCCCGTATAGGGAAAATATCAATAATCAGATTTAGAAGCTATCTGAAAGTCTGTTAGGGTAATCGACCATGCTGATTACGAATATGAACCCCATTGTGGTGTACAGTCACCCCCTATTGGGGTAAGGAATTACTCCCGTATAAGGAAAATATCAATAGTCAGATTTAGGAGCCCTGTGAAAGTTTGTTAAGCTAAACAACCAGGCTGATAAGGAATATGAACAGCGATATTAAGTTTAGTTGCCCACCATGGTAATGCAGTTTTGTCTGTGTATAAGGAAAAAAACATATTCAATTAGTTCTGTAGGAAAACAATAATAAACCAAGGTGTATAAGCCATTCATACGAGCAATAGGAACGTTTGCCAATGTAAACGTAAGGGAACATTACTGCATTATCTAAATCTTATTATTGCTTTTTTCCTTATACGGGAGTAACACCCTTACCCCTATAGGGGGTGACTGTACACCACAATGGGGTACATATTCGTAATTAGCATGGTCGATTACCCCAACAAGCTTTCACATAGCTCCTAAATCTGACTATTGACATTTTCCCTATACGGGAGTAACCCCTTACCCCTATAGGGGGTGACTGTACACCACAATGGGGTTCATATTCGTAATCAGCATGGTCGATTACCCCAACAGACTTTCAGATAGCTTCTAAATCTGATTATTGATATTTTCCCAATACGGGAGTAACCCCTTACCCCTATAGGGGGTGACTGTACACCACAATGGGGTTCATATTCGTAATCAGCATGGTCGATTACCCCAACAGATTTTCAGATAGCTTCTGAATCTGATTATTGATATTTTCCTTATACGGGAGTAACCCCTTACCCCTATAGGGGGTGACTGTACCACACAATGGGGTTCATATTCGTAATCAGCATTGTCGATTACCCCAACAGACTTTCACATAGTTTCTATATCTGATTATTGATATTTTCCCTATACGGGAGTAACCCCTTACCCCTGGATGGGGTTACTGTACACCATGGAGGGTTTAGTATTCAAAATCACCGTGTTGATTTACCCCAACAAACCAATTCATAGCTTTTAGTTTTCCGAATTTTTATTAACCCTATAACAACCCCTTTCCCCATATTAGGGGTAGTTGGGCTCCATAATGGGGTTTATTTTTAAATTACCCATCGTTGGTTACCCCAGCAGTTATCTAATTTTCATGCATTTTCGTACAAGATTTTTTGGTTAAGGCTTTCAAATTTGAAATTTTGAAAGCACTAGGTCAAGGTCTTGTAGGCCGGATTAGTTTTAATGCTGTACAGCAGTACAATTTTTCATATAAAGTGAATTTATATGTATAGCAAAGGCATCCTATACAAATATTCTAAGTTCCTGGCGATCTCTGATTGGAGGAAAAGGTTGAACGAATTATCTCAAAGCGTGATTAATTGAGTGATCGAACTCACATACTAACAGAGCGACAGAGCAAAGCCACAAAAAAAATGTATTTAGCCACTTCATAATATTTTGTTATCGCTCAAAAAACCCAAATACTAAGCTGTTAGATTCTTAAGACGAACATACTTTAAATTATCATATATGCATAAGACTCCAAAGAAATCAATATTTCAGCCTTAGTTCCAATTCTGGAAGTGTCTTTATATAACCTGAATGTAAATCGATATTTTGACATGAAAGCCACTCTGTTTATCACGCCATTCTGGAACTGCTAAGTGATTACGGCAAACGAAGTGTGGGTTATTAATTATTTCAAGTCACTTTAAAGTTGGTGCTAATCATTTACACTCAAGGTTCAAATTCAAAATTATTCAAATAAGGGAAATAATCTCGATTTGACGATTACCATGAAATTCTCCAAATATTTTCCGGTGCCATTAGGATTCAAATAAAAATCGAAAAATTTAATTTGTATTTCTGTTGTAAAATTAAAATGCAATGATTTTTCCGTTATTTTTAACTTATTGAAATGGTCGCCAGATATTTTTGCTCTCTTTTCAAATTTGCAAAAGATGACTCTGTATATTTCCGAAATATCCTCTTTGAAGTTTTGAAAATTACATCTGAAATATTATCCAGTATTTAGTAGTTACTCAATTCTTATTTTAAGACAGTAAACTTTTTCTGAAGTCAGAAGCGTTCATCCGAAATCCTGTGCACACAAAGACTGTTCTATAACCATTTCAGTCACGCTATCACGAAATCAATAAACAATGTTTGACACATCAATTGTATAGAAATTCTGTGACTTACGACACGTCAGAGCAGCCTAACTAGTCTTTAAAATATCTATACGTTTTCACATTTACTTGCCTTGATTGAGCATATTCCACTGTGGAACAAAAAAAATATTAGTTTTTAAACGTCATTATTGTCAGTGCCAGCATCATCATGAGAACCCAAATTAGTGTGGTTTTAGTGATTTTTGGAAATTTGAAATGCACATTTGGATTAGAATTGAAAAATCTGCTGGATTTGGAAAATGACTGTTATACACAAATTGTATTTCACCACAAATATCCAAATAAACCGAATTCTCTGTCCGACGAAGCAGTAATTGGAGAACTACGGGAAGTAGACAATCCTTACGCAATTACAGAATTTCATTCTCCTGTTGATGAGATACACATACATAAATCTAAAAGAATCAGTTCAGAATTAAGAGAGCATCTATTCGCCAACGCTACGAAAGAAGAAACAGAGAATCGATTGTCGGAGCTCTCTTTAAAATATAATACAGACATCGATTCTCTGAAACTGAAAACCTCAGATCCAGTTTTCCAATCTCGGAACGACGAGGACGACGATGAAAAGGACGACGATGACAAGGACGACGATGACAAGGAAGACGATGACAAGGACGACGATGACAAGGAAGACGATGACAAGGACGACGATGACAAGGACGACAAGGACGACGATGACGACGAAGACAAGGACGACGATGACGATTACGACGTTGACGATGACAACGATGACGACGACGACGACGACGAGGAATATGGGCAAATTGCTTCTCTGAAACTAAAAACATCAGCTCCGGTTTTCCTGTCTCGATTGAATTGTGTGGCAAATATATTCGTTAATTTGAACACAAAGGACTTGGGAGAAATTAGGATGACCAATTACATGAGTGAGGCCTTTAATTACCGAGACCTCCCTGACAAATACAGCTATAGGTATGCCGAATATTCCTCTGTGTACATATTGGGGGACAAGGAAACTGTGAATCTTGGAAAGTCAAATTCTGTCGATTTATTTCAAGTGGACGCAAGGGGATCGAAAATGCCCGTAAATAGACTCCTTCTACGCAAACGATGGTACCTGTTCACATTTGATTCAACATTGTACTTCCTTCGTCCTAAATGGAAATATGCATCCAAGACAATCAGGATTCAGGAACATCCCTTAATTCAGTTTTCGTTGAATGGCGATGAATCTCTATCCAGTGACATGCTGAAAGCAAAAACTCATCAAGATTTCCTTCAGAAGAGCAATGTTGCTCAATATATCTCTATTTTTATCGAGCCACAATTTTCAGGAGTGAAAAACCAGTATTTCGGACCTTCTCTTAGAAATGAGTATTTTTCAACTTTTTTTCAGAATGGCCACACAGATATTACAATTGCAATCACTTCTATTCTTGTTGAACAATTTGCAAACGCACCAATAAATGTAGACAAATCACCGCCGCCAACTGAGGATGAACAGGAATTTGAGGAAGAAGGTACACCATCGATATCATTTAGTCATAGCGAGTCTTTTTCAAAAGTAATGATTGAAATAGATGACAATCCTCCCTACATTACAATTATGGTAACCGGAGAGGACTCCTACAATTTCATTACTTGTGTAGTCTTAGAGGATGCAAAACTTTCCTTTTTCGGATACATTCGACCATTCGATTTTGGTACCTGGTTGGCAATAGCCGCATCAATGACATCATTTGTTATATTTCTACACACTGCAATGTACTTAAGAAAGGAGGAAAGCTTTCCATTTCTTTTACTAATCTACAGTTATCTTCTGCAGCATTCCATGTCATTACCCACTAAACTGTCAAAACCCTTTTGGATAAGAATCGTGATTGGTCCTACAATTCTGGCACTTATTCTCTTAACAGAAATGTACAGAAGCTTCGTAACTGCAGAACTGACGGAACCACCTCCAAACAAGAAAATTGAGTCTATTAAAGATTTGATGGATTTACCAAACGTAAAATCATTCTGCCCTCCTACAGGAATTGACGACTTCATACCATCTTATGTCACTCATTATTCAATTCATGATTCCATACGTTATGTTTACGGTTATAACGAAACAATCTACAAGAAAGATAATTATGAAAAAGGCTGGGTAACTAAAATAGAAGATTTAGACCCTGGTTTAAGGAAAGTGATTGAGGATACTTTTCAATTGTGCAATTCAAATGAAGCATGTAAGAAGAGTGCTTTCGATTTGACAACTCTGAATGGCTACAACGAATACAAGTCACCAATTAATGAAAGTGTTCTTAGAAAGTCATTTCGTTATCCTCCAGGGTTCCCGACTGTTTCCCCTCAAAAGTGGATTTCCCAGTGCAAGAATTCCATTTTCATTGACAGGACTTCTAACTTGCATCGTTTTCTAGATGAATCTCACTGGCGATCAGAAAGTGGAAACATTATTCCCAGACGAAGTCTCTATATTGGCAAAGATCCTTTATTTACTGAACAGCATGTATCATTGTTTGACAGTAAGGAAGTTCCACTAATGAATTCCTTTGTCCGAAAGAAATCAAGTGTTCTGCTTCACTCAGGTATTTTTCATGCTTGGTCAAATGCATTTAAAAGGTTTAACTACTCTGAATGTAGAGAATGCTTTGAAAAGAAAACCCCCAAACCTGTATCTTTTCGAATCACAAACCTTTCTAGTATATTTTATTTAGCCGGTGCTATATTGTTAATTGCACATGTAGTACTACTTTATGAGTATGTTGATGGATTACTTATGTATCACACCCAAAGGTATAATTATTATCTTTTACCACTTACTAATCCAAGAAGATATTACTAAATAAAGGAATTAGAAGAATTTCTACTTTCAAACCCTTCTAAGTTGTCACAGGAATTATCAAGTATTTATTTCAATGCGTCTTGTCCTGCACCTTTAGAGAAGAAAATTGAACCAATCCAAGATGATTAAAGTTGTTCATGTATACCGCCCATATAATTGAATCGAATTATGTTTATTCAAGTGCATAAGTATCAGAACAACAAATATATCTGTGACTACAAGATGACTACCAGTTATAGTAACCTTACTCCAACAGACAGGCCGAGTTCGTAACCAGAGATTAATTGGGAGTCAAAATGAGAATATGTACAGAAAGAGTTTTTTATTTTAATGAGAAGTAGAAGTATTCATTAAAAATAAAGGCAAACAGTTAATTTTTTAGCAAAGAGCTTATCTCTGTGCTAGGATATGTTCATTCAGTTTTAGTGCAAACAATTTGGGTGAATGTAGTTTAGTTTTAAGTAATAGGGGAAGATTGTTCCAAGAATTTATTGCGTAACACAGAGGACTCTTGGCAAGGGTCTAATTATTTTTCAAACAACATCATCCATCATGTATCACATTCACCAGATACGCTTTCAAAACACTTTGATGTAACCTCATCTAAATAGTAGTAAAAAAATTAGCTTTTTGCTTAATTAACGATAAACTACTTTTATGTCATAGATTGGAATCATCCCTCGTTGAATGTCAGTAATATTTTGTTAAGTAATACAATTGTTAATAGAAATATTGTAAAGAATAGCAAAATGAAAAATTTAATACTGTAAAATGGTTTTCCTTGCATTTCTGCTCTCCCTCACTGTCACTCCTTTTAAACAACGCTTAATTACACTGCAACTGTTAATGCAAGTTGTACATTTTTGAATTGTTAATATTTGTTTCTGCTGTTTAGAAGAGCAGTTTTGGTAAAATGAGCCAAGAATGTTGAATAAATGCTCTGAGTAATAAAAATGTCTGTAGGTCAAATAATCATCAGAGCAGGTATCATTGCAGTCATACTGTCGGATATCAATTTTTGAGTATTTTTATTCGGAAGTCATAGATCAAAGAGATGTAAAAAATCAAAAATCATCGAACTAGTCTATTTCTATGATCGATATATTAAAACTAAATGCTAACAAATTATCAGAAAACGTCTGTTATCTCCTCACACGGTATATACATTTAGACATACACAGTGTACTACACAAAAATGCATGCAACTTGAAGATAGTTCTAATTTATAATTACATTTTACAGATATTTGTTCACTAATTGAAAATTAAAGTTTACAAAGGAAAACGAGCTTCCAAAGATTGATTCTATAAGCTGACATTAAAACCCGAGCGGTTTAAAATAATCTGCACCATATATTTGAAAAAAATTAGGAAGGCTTTGGTTTTTATCTGTTGTATAAAGCTGGCCATGATAAGAGAACGAGATAAAAAGATAACAAGCACACCTCGTTAGCCATTTTGCATTTCTTTGGATTCCTGTCAGTTGCAAATATACTTTTACATCTGTTCAGTTCACGTTCTTTTTTAAAATGGACAACAAAATCACACCCCATTTGGTCTACTTGGCTGACAACCTTGGAAATTTGGAAAGAATTCTCCTCTACTTAATCCAAAATAAAATCATTTCGCTAAATGAAAGTGATGAGATTGTAAGTAAATTACATTAATATTCATTTGCTGATAACTAATAATGTTAATAATAAAGTACTTGCATTTAATAGAGAAAAGAAAACACTCCATTCAATCAAAATGTCAAGTTACTCAGAGTAATACAAAAAAAGGATTTCCCAATCAACATATTTTTGGAAATTCTACGAAACACAAATAATGGACACTGTGTAAACAAAATTGAAGGAATTTTACCGAAAATAAACCGAAAACTTGAAAAACCCAAAATATTAAAAAGTCATTGGTGGCCTGACAAAAAGCTGTTGATTGAATCTTTACACAAAAGAAAGATTGGAGACAAACTATTAATTGAAATATTGCATGACAGAATTTCAACTGATAAGAGAAGAATGTTAGTTATCTGTGAATCTGTGGATGCTTCAAAGCTGACAGGAATGGGTGGAGTGGGAAAGACACTCACTGCCACTTGGTACGGTCATCATTATGAAGAGGAATATGACCAAGTGATCTGGATCGACTGCGGAGAAGACAGTCTTCTGAAATCATTTCAGAAATTGGCATTAGATTTAAAAATCGAGGAAAGAAATGAAATAGTCGATTTGGAAGATTTTACAAGGAAGAGCTACGAGGCGTTGGAAGAATTCAAATGTCTTTGGATTTTCGATAATGCTGAGACCTACAAGGGAGAAGGAGGAATTAAAGAAGTTCTTCCGAAATATAAAGATAATTTTTACTGTTTAATAACATCCAGGTGGAGAGAATGGGGTATCGCAAATATTGGGTATGGACAAATATCTCGTTTAGAACTACACATTTTTGGGGAATCGGAGAATCTGGAATTCTTTAAAGAGAGTTTAAAACAAGAAATAAAATACACAGAACACCAATTAAAGCAATTAAGTGAATTACTTGGCAATCTTCCCTTAGCAATGCAATTGGCCGTTGCAGCCTTAAATATGGGAAAAATTGATTTACAGAATTACATTGAAAAGACGTCTACAAAAGACTTGGAAAATATTGTGGACACTCAATTTGATGCTTATGAGAAGACGATCAACGAATGTGTCAGTATTACTTTGGAATTAATTGGCAAAGAAGAGGGCGGATGTTTTGCAAAAGAAGTTTTAAATGTCTTCGGCTACATTCGACCAGATAATGTTCTTCAGCATTTTCTAAAGAGTGTTTTCAAACCTCACTCAGATTTAGTTACTTGGGGAATGAGAAAAGCGATACAATTGCTAACTAAGTACTCACTTATTACAGCAGAATTTAACCATGACAAATACATGACTCTGTTGAGTATCCACCGATTACTGCAGCAAGTGATCCGTCACAATGGCAGAAAAAGCGAAAAGAAAACATTGAGGAAGATCATAGGCTGCGAAGGATTCGTTGATTACAAGCTTATCCCATTTACAAAATGTGCAGACCCAGAATTAAAAAAAGAGTTTTCTAAAGTAAAAGCAGAATTATTGGATCAATGGCTATTAGTGAGACTTGTGAATGAAAACAGATTCGAGGAATCTGCAGAGTTGGCCAACTTTATCGACCAAGAACTGAAAAAAGATTCCACTAAATTGAATTATGCTATTTGTCTGGAGATGAATGGCCAGCTGGAAGAGAACATCAAAGTTCTAGAGGAATTATACCAACATAAAATGAAAGAGGACAGAAATTATCACGATAGCGACGTGGAAATGGGACTACTGAATTTGGACAACGAAGTGGCCAAAAGCTTAGTTGGGGGTCACCTGTTGGTTTCCCACTGGAAAATAGACAACACAGAAAGAATGCAAGAAATACTGGAAGAGGGAAAATCTTTTAAGATTCTTCGTTCACAAGAAATGACGACCACGTTGTTGAGAATTCTCGATTCGGATTTTATCCAGTCCAACTATTCACTTGTAGATGGGCTCGTGTGCGAAATCGTATTTGATGGGAACACAAAGGAAATAATATTAGCTGATAATCTTGCTGATTTATCTGTTCGACTTCCAAATGATTTGCAGGAATTAGGTTTAACTAAAGTACGATTCAAAAATTCAAATGCAAAATACACTACTAATATTGACCTTAGTGATTGGCTTCCAACGAAACTGAACACATTGAAAATTACTTTTGTAAAACCACAGCAAAAAATTTCATCTTTAGGGTTCATTTCCTCCATTGAAAATATGAATCTGTATGATTGTTCCTTGAGTTTGGATTCTGTCAATCGCATCTCCCCGAGACAATTGAAATTAGAATATGTCTCCTTTCTTAAGAATGGAGAAGAATTGCCAAATGTAAACATTACTGAATTCATTGGTTTCCACAAAATGAAACGATTGGAACTCGTCTGTTATTCCCACAAAAAGAATTTTTCGATTGACTTGAGTGAGGAGGAATCTGCCAACATAGAATATCTTGAATTATGGGATCTAAATGTTGTGAGTTTGAAATCAGCTAATGACAAAAGAAGAGTCAACATCAAAACAGCACGAATAGGGAGATGTTCATTGGATCTGTCCGTTCTTCCACCATCACTTCAAAAACTGTCGCTGAGGGACGCAAAAGTATTTGTAAGTGGAGAAATTGATTTGCCAAACCTAGAATATTTGGATTTGAAAGAAGACATTTCTCCGTTGTCTCATTTTCATTCCTTCCAATTGAGGTTCCTTCACTTACGATCCATGACAAAAGTGAATACGGATATTTTACCCCCAAGTCTCAAAATTGTCATAATAGATGAACATCCTAGTAAGGATTTAGTGGGTGGAGTCATTAATTTGGATACACTTATACTCTATGGCTTCTCTTCCGATGAAGTGGAAAAAATTCTGCCTCACTTCAATACAAAACAACTCGTTCTTGACAACTATTGGTTCAAACCAGTTGACTTGTATCAGTGGATGACAAAGAAAATACCGACAATTGCAATTGGGAGGATTAATTGGCGGAATGAGGATTTCGAGAATTCCATAATGTCAAAACAACTGGACAGAAAAGCTGAATATTATTTATTAAGCGAAGGCAAAGGAAAAACTATTGAGCAAAAAGATTTTGACGAATTGTACTTGTTGAAACATAATTGTGGTGGGAATCAATAAATTTAGGAATATCAGTTAATTAATATTTTTCATCACATTTTTGTGTATTTTAGGTGAATACTGAAAAATTCACTGAAACATCAAACAAGCATAATGTTACTGGCGTCCCGGCATTTACAATACTCTTAAAGTTTGGTGACTTCGTTTAGAAACTGCAATGTGGGCCTCTGAGCCTGAATTATTGTTTTATAGATACACGAAAAGGTAGTAAAACATTTAAAAGTGTTTGGTTCAGGTGTACATTAGGTGAACTACTGTAAGTAAAATAGACCATTTAAGAAAGACTAGGTATATAGAATTTTGTTTCCCTAGTACTGTAACGTAAAATTACCCATTTGAGAAAGATGTATAGAATTTGTTTCCCCTCTACTGTAACGTAAACTGGGTCATCATTAAGAAATACTATATAGAATTTTGTTTTCTTACTACACTAAAGTAAAATGGGTCATTTAAGAAAGATTAGGTATATAGAATTTTGTTTTCCTACTACTGTAAAGTGGGTTTGGGTGTTCCGAATCTGAATTTCATTTCTTCATCTGATTTCTGAATTCACGATATTTGAAATATTTCCACTTTTGTGAATTCAGATATATGTATGATTTGAGTACAATTCGAAAGTAGAAATCAATTCGCAAGTGACTCTAAACGCTTCGGAATTTGTGAATGCGGACAGGAATACAGAAATCAAATTCAGATTCGTAACTCTAACGGAGGCTTAAAGTAAAATGGCCCATTTAAGAAACACTAGGTATATAGACTTTTGTGTTCTTACTACTGTAAAGTAAAATGAGTCATTTAAGAAAGACTAGGTGTATAGAATTTTTTGTTTTTACCACTGTAAAGTAAAATGAGTCATTTAAAAAAGACTAGGTGTATAGAATTTTGTGAATTTACTACTGTAACGTAAAATGGGTCATTTAAGAAAGACTAGGTATATAGAATTTTGTTTTCTTACTACTGGTGTAAAGTAAAACGGGCCATTGCAGAGACAGAGAATTATTGTAGCACTTAGAATTTTGTGTGCTTATTACCGTAAAGTAAAGTGGGCCATTTAAGAAAGACTATAAAAAACTCAGAGTTCTTACTTTGATTAAAATGGGCGATTTCAAAACGCTGATTTTGAATTTGATCCTAGTTATTGCGGAGTTTGCTTTCGGTACAACCTTTAAACCAGCAAACAATATTTTAAAAGATTCAATGGAGAAAGTGCATCCAAAGTGTCGTCATTTTATTTTTGTGGGCAACAGTTCTATAAACAGCGAAATACACCTTGATTCGATCGAAATGCCATTTGTGTTGCTACAAATGCATTCTACTGAAAATTCATCCTCGGAAGGAGCTATCTTAGCTGGTATTGAATTGAAGAAAAAGTTATTTGAAGCTGTGAGGGATGCTGAAAGGTGCGCAGCAATAATAGCCAAAAACGTTTCTCCAATTATTGTACAATTCCGTTGCACAACTGCAGTGCTGCGAGTAACGCGACTACAAATGCTGTATAATATGTACAGGAATTCGAAGAGGAGAACAGCAGGATGGGATTATATTGAGCGTGTTGCCCGAAGAGTTCCCAATGTGAACATTCAAAGCCGATACCTAAACTGCGTGGACCACAATATGATGTTTGCGTCTGAAAGAATTACTGAAGAAACAAAGGAATTTGCATTGAAAATATTTCGATCAACTTTCATAAACGGCAATCGAGAAAGTTCATTTTGGGAAATGGAAGCACCGAGGTATTCATCGAATACATATTCTTATATCTACACAATTCAGGATACGCACAATGAACTTGGGCAAAAATCAACCGGAGAATTGATGGCGTTTTTACAAAGTGAAGGTGTATTGCCAGAAAACACATTTCTCTACATCATTCAGAACAAGCGACATCTGGTGACGAAATATAGCGTCGAGAGGGTATCCTGGAAATTCGATGATAAATTATTGAACAGTGTAGAACCGTCACATGAAACACGGCCAAATCGAATAATTGATTTGGAAGACGAGAGAAAGTTGCGGCTCTTGCGGTTTCAACAAAACTATTCGATCGATATTTGTTCTAGCGTACCTGGATATTTGAAATTCGGTGACAAAACATATCTTTTAGGCCTTGCTTGCTCATCCTTCAGATTCTCATCGCTTTCTCTTAGTCAAATAATTATGGCACTTTTATTTGAAAAGTTTAATAATGCGACTCTTGTTACATGCAGTAAGAAAGTTGCGGGAAATTGGGTTAACTCATTTGCCAATCTTGAAATCACTCGAATACAATATAACAGAGAACAGAATCGAGGAATCGTTTATCCTAGTATAGAAGAAGGAGTGAATTTCATTACATGTTACGGCACTTCAGAAGAAATCACCTTTAAACCCTACATTCGTCCATTCCAAACAGACTTGTGGATTGGATTCCTGATTACAACAGTTTTATCAATAATTTGGTTTGCAACTGTAATTTATTGCAAACGCGATCCGGATTATTTCATTTCCCCATTTTTAATACTCTCTTTCCTACTTTCAACACCAATCACCCCACACACGCAAATTGTACAGCGACAATGTTATAAAGTATTTCTAGGACATTTCTTGCCCATGGCAGTTATTCTTACCAGTTGCTACCAATCTCTTGTGGTCAACTTCATGACGATTAAACCCGTAACTAAGCTGGAGACTTTTGAGCAACTTGAAAAACTCGGATTTACGTTTTACACTCCGTACGTGGAAGGAATTGTGCCATTTTTAGATTATCATCCGCTCACTAATCAATCATACTTCCCGCGGGTGCCGCAGCAGACGTTCGGCGCACAGCAAGGTATTGCACAGGGCACACAATTCGGTACGTTTCTTTACTCCGATATCCAAGAAACTATCCATGGAGTAGACGATAGAAATGATAAATATTTACGTAAAATCGATGTGCCCTACGGATATCCAAAAGTTTCATTTCAGGAGTCTCTTTCCAATTGTAGCAATAAGGCTGCTTACGTGGACACACGAGATCGATTAAACCGATTGTACGAAAAATCAAAATGGGTGCCTTCGCTAGTTCAGTCAGCGGCCACAATGCCTCCATTTTATGAAGGAATTGACACTGACGCCTTTCGGGCAACTACATATTGGAAATTTCACTCAATTTATTTTCTGGATTATTTTACGTTGAGGCTACAAAGCATTTTTCATTCCGGAATTTACGATGCGTGGGAGAAACAAGTAGAAGGACAATGGTTTTTAAATCGGAATGGCTTGATTGATCATTCACTCCGCATACCTTTCACTGTAATTGCTCTTAATTCCAACATACTTGTAGTTTTCTTTACTTATTTTGCATGTTTGTCTGTATGTCTTTTAATATTTACAATTGAAGTGGTACTAGCATATAGAAAACTTTTTTGGCATACCCTTCATTTAAGTTACATAAGAGTAAAATTAAATATTCGTCGAAGCATTAACTTCTTTTGCAGAATCTCGAGAATCAGAAAAGGTTACTTAGGCAACAATAAAAATATTAATAAGTAGCTTTTAACCGCTGGTTAATCAGCTATCATTGCAGATGCGCCAAATCCTCTCGAGACAAGTTGTTCATTGTAGTGTGAGAAAAGGTATCTGTTTTTTTAAGTACAGGGTGTAACATAGAGATAGACTTTCCTATTCTCATATTCTGTGATAAAAGAATCTGTGGATAAAGTTTGTAAATATGTAATAGAAGAATTTTATTAAGCACCAATTCTGTAATCAAAACCGTAATACATGAAGCAATAAAGTATGATACTTTCAATTATTTTGACTCTACTTTATTTAAGTTATTTATCTATTTTTATCTATTTTTTTATTTATCTATTTACTTATTTCTTTATTTATCTATTTATTTATTTCTTTATTTATCTACTTATTTATTTCTTTATTTATCTATTTATTTATTTATTTATTTATCGATTTATTTATTTATCTAATTATTTATTTATTTCTCCATTTCTTTATTTATCTATTTATTTATTTGTTTCTTTCTTTCTTTCGTTATTTAATTAATTCTTTATTTATCTATTTGAAATATTTAGTTTCAGCTTGGATCAGCCGTTTAGCGAGGAGGTAAAGGAAAGTGGAAAGTTATTTTAATCATATGTAGTAAAATTTAGTTAAATGAAATATAAGTTGAATTACTTTACTAGTTTTCACTGATTTATTTGATTATTCCCTGCACATCGGAGAGAAAAATAGGAATAACCCTAATTTCTGGAGTTGCAGGGTAGCATTCCCGAAGAATTACGATAAAATCTATAGATTTATACTTCCACTGATGTTTTGGCACTGGAAATATGAGCCAAGTATCTGTTTTTCAGTTCTCGCCGAAGGGGCTTTCCTACTCCAACTTGAGGAATTGAATCGGTAAACTCTATTCCCCCGGCAAGCTGTTTAAATCGTGCCAGTCTATTTTCTAGGAAAGAATGAACTTCGTCTGCCTTCAGATTTTCATCTTTAGCCACAATGTAGGCCCTGGGTGCCTCCCCTAAACGTTCATGCGGTACACCAATAACGCAAACGTTGTCAACTTTTGGATGCTGCAATATTTCAGTTTCGATTTCTTTTGGAGCCACCTAAAGGAATAAAAAATGTTACAGTTCACATCATCGTTGTATGCATTTCGGTGGCACACGTGGTCATGGAAGCATTCTCTTATTCGGTGAAAAATGAATAAAATGACGTCATTTATTTAAATGTGGGTGCCCTGACTGACTGAATAAAATGATCGTGATCATAGTCACAAGTTAAAAAATCCTTGGCCCAATCGTCTACGATACTCTATTAGGCCCCGTTTTGCAGTGGTTTATTTTGAAGTATACTTTTGAAAAATTGGTAAGTTTTTTTACCTGCAGGGCATTGACCTTTATCATATCCCGAACTCTATCGACAATGTAGAAACATTCATCTTCGTCGTAGTATCCGACGTCCCCTGTACAATAATATCCATCGTCATCGAATGCTGATTTTGTAGCTACTTCATCATTGAAATAACCTTTCATTTCACAAGGCGATTTAGCTCGGATTTCTCCAATCTGATTCGGCCCGAGGGATTTTCCAGTAATTAGGTCAACTATTTTGGCTTCAGAGTTAGGGAAAAGTCTCCCCACGGAACCTTAAAATAATAATCAACATGTTCAATAATTTTATAAGTATATAAGAGACTACTTTTAAAATTCTATTGCAAAATACCGCATTTAGAATTGTTTAAGCTTGGATTGCATATGGTGTAAATGAGTAATTCTGATGCTCCATAAGACTCTTGAAATAAAATGTCTCGATTAGCTTTTTTTATTAAATCATCTATATACTGTTTTGGGATTGGAGCAGCTCCAGCCACGATTGTGATCAAGTGTTCAAAATCACTCTCTTCAAAAAGTGGACTATCAATTAGGAATTTTATTACGGGAGTTACAAGAGCGCAAAATGTCGGCTGCAAATTTAAAAATCGATTTCAATTAGGTTTTTTAGTTTTTGGGTTTTTACTAAAAATCAAAACGTAAAATCAAAGAAGCAATGATTTTTGCTGTTTTACAAAAAAGCAATAAATTTTGGTTTTTTACAAAAAAGCATTAAATTTTGGTTTTTTACAAAAAGCAATAAATTTTGGTTTGCTACAAAAAAGCAATAAATTTTGGTTTGTTACAAAAAAGCAATAAATTTTGATTTTTTGAAAAACCCAGTACATTTTTCTTTTTTACAAAAAAGCAGTAAGTTTTGCTTTATTAGAAAAAACCAAACAAAATAAAAAAGCAATAAATTTTGGTTTTTTACAAAAAGCAAGCATATAACAACATCTCGAAAAGCAATAATTTTTGCATTTTTCATAAACACAAGCATATAGCATCTTAGAAAGCAATAATTTTTACTTTTACTTTTTTTGAGAGTACTTGGCCCTACCTTGTATTTACGGAAGCATGCATGATATGATTTCGGTTCAAACTTCGGAAGACAGACTAAAGTGAAACCTTGATACAGTGGCCAAATTTGACATACCAATGAACCCATTAAGTGAGATAAGGGGTAAACAGTAATAGCAACATTAAGGGTACTTCTGTCTCCCAAAGACTTTGTGTTGAAAAAATCAGGTGAAAATATTTGCCTGTAATTCATAGATGTTTGAAACAACATATATAAGACCTAAAGTTCAGAAAATTTTAGAGAGCAAATAAATAACCTTATATTGGTACAGATTGAAAAATGTGAAATGGCAACACTTTTTGGGTCTCCTGAAGTTCCGGTTGAATTCCTTAAATATTAGATATTACCAATCTTTAAAATGAAGCTTGAGGAACTTTCAAATTTTTCTACGAGTTAAACTTGTAGAAATTAGGAAATTTTATACAGCAAATAAGCGACTTACGTTATAAGTGCTATATTTTCCTTATTGTTAATATTTCTTGGCTCAAAATCTAGATCTGCCGGAGTCGTCATCATTTCTTCAAAAGAAAATATTTTATTTTCGGCACTTCCCACCTGGCAATCAATAACTATAACATTTTTAAAATTTCGACACGCATTTACAGTAGGTAACAGTTCATTTGTTGTAATAACTGTATCAATGGAGAGCATTTCAAATTTTCTCTGCAATTCTCCTGTGAATAACAATATTATAAAATACAGTATTATAGTATTAAAATCATAGAAAATATCATTCAGTATTAATGAAAGGAGATCCTGAGAATATAAATCAATAAGTAAATATATTATTACCTATGGTGTACAATGGATTTAAGGGAGCAATAGTACAGTCAGCTTTCCAAAGACCGAGAAATGCTATAATAGCTTTGGGACACGTAGGTGTCACAATTCCAACAATGCTACCTTCTTTCACATTCAATTTTCCTAAACCTGATGAAAAGTTTTGACTGTGCTCTCTGACTTGGTTGTATGTGTATTCTTTCTCAGTTATTCCACAAACCTAATAATGAATAAACCATTCAACCAATGCACTTAATGAAGTAGCAGAAGCGACACATATGTCCTCTGAACCGTAGCAACACAATAGAAAAATATAAGTATATGTATCGAAGCGTTCAAGAGTTATAACACCTCAATTCGGTGCTAAAAATACACCTCAATTTTCCCATAGACAAAAGTTAGATGACATAAGTAGTAAGAATGCACCACTTACGCCACCTATCTTTTCTCTATAGAACTTTCCAGCTACACAACACTTTTAGCCCTGTGTTAAGTTTGAGGACACAGGGTGTAACAAATATTGACAAAAATAAAAATCATCAAAAAAGCACTTTAACGCAATTATTAATTATACGTCGTTACCGAACATCAGAAAGCGCGCTGGAGCGCTGCAGGCTCCATTCTGACCCATAAAAATAACATTAAGCCCTCCACGCTTTACTAAAATTTTTAAAATGCGTTCCCATTAGTAGTCTAAATCTTTTTATTTTTATAAGCCAGAATGGAGCCTATATTGTATGCGCACGCTTTCTGAGGATCGGTTACACCGTATAATTGCGTTAAAGTCAATTTTAAAATTTTATACGGTGAAGACCGTATTTTAAAATTTTTCAATATTTGGTACACCCTGTGTCCTCAAACTTAACGTTTTTAGTAATACATGGAATTCTAGGCTCTATATTAATCAATTTTTTTAGTGGATGTCATTTATCGATCACACCCATTTTCACAGGGGACCTTCCTCGGAACACCAAGAACATGTACAAAAAGTTTTAGCGAATTATATTAAGCCGTTCAGGAGTTATAGAGCCAACAGACAGACAGACAGACAGACAGACAGACAGACGGACAGACAGACAGACGGACAGACAGACAGACAGACAGACAGACAGACAGATTGTGAAGGGCATTATTATAAAGTAGCTTCCGCTACTTAATAAAGAACGGATATAAGACATTAGCGGAAGCAAATATTTATTCAACATATTTTGTAATTTTTGATTTGTTCAAAAAAGTTTGAAATTATTTAAATCTCAAAAAATTTGAAATCATTTAAATTTATTCAAAAAAGTTTGAAATTATTTGAATTTATTCAAAAAAGTCTGACTTTATTTGAATTTATTCAAAAAAGTCTGACTTTATTTGAATTTATTCAAAAAAGTCTGACTTTATTTGAATTTATTCGAAAAGGTCTGAATTTATTTGAATAAATTCAAAAAACAATACAAATTATCAACCTATTTCTTACCAATGCCGTTTCTTTCGAATATTTTTCCATTTGGGGCCACAACATGTCTGTTATTGTCATTTTTCCTGTTGGAAGTTCTATGTCGGGATATTTGGATTTTATTACTATTTCTCTATCATCGCCAGCGGTACTCATTGCTTCAGGTTTTAGTATTGGAAAATTACCATATTTAAAAAAATGCTACAAAATTGAATATCCGGCCGTCTAGCACTTTAATCCTCGGAGGTTGATCTTGTACCTCCGCTTGTTTGTAAAGTTGTGGAGTAAATGGTTTATTAAATGAAAAGCAGTGCAATTATATATAATTTGAACAGGAAAACTGATAACTTAATATTCCTGTACAAATACAATTTGCAATACATTTGTGCAACAGGTGTGACAAAAAAATTATTTCTTCCAATCAGCTTATTGTGAGAACCTGCCTAAACTTGTTCATAATTCATAGACGTCAAGCAAATTGAACTATCCTCCTTAATCTTTTCTCCTGGAAATATTACTACTATTATTCTCAACATCAAGTAATATTGTCTAAATCTTGTTGTTCACACTGGAAAATAGTAGCGCATTTTTCTAACTTTTTTGTATCTGTTTATTCGAATCCTATTAACTAGTGCCTATATAGTGCCAATGTAAAATATACAATATTACATAGAAAACCATGTTTCTGCAAAACTTACATTAACTTTTATGCTAATAAAGCTGTGGGAATTTGTTCTGCCAACAAGTTTTACAACAATCATCATAACGACTGCACATACTGCAGGTATGCAATTACCAATTTACAATATTACGTTTATTTACTACATGTAGGTTTATTATAATTAATTGCATGCAATTTAAAGCGGCTTAAAAACAATGTAAATTGTCCTAAAACATTTATTGTGGCTTAATTGGAAAAGCAGCAAATGTGTCGTGGAATGTAGCTTAATCCAAGTATTTAATGTGTCTTAAAATTAATTATTATGATAAATGTAAAATATAAAAATGATAGCACATATTCAGTCTTGTATATTAATAAATGTCATTATTGGTTGACGGAGGGCACCTGATCTTAAATTAAGGTTCATATTTGTTATTCAGGGTACCAGAACCTGGATTAAGTTAAGATAAGTCAGTCCGTATTTTCGAATCACTTACACTTAAAATTCCCTAAGATAGAATAGATCCTCTGATTGGGCAATTACAACGTCGGTGCCAGTTTTAAACCATGAAAATGCGTTGCCATTTTTTCATTGTAGAGATCCCTTGCTTTTAAGCTAATTTACTACCCATTTAAGCCACGCCAAATAAGTTTACCTAATTAAATAAATTGGCTGCTTATTTCATTAAGCCCAAAAGATGCTTTTAGGACAATTTACATTGTTTTTAAGCCGCTTTAATTAACTCTAATTAATTGAACACATATATTTTTACCTTAACTATAACAAATTGCAGGTATACATTTATTATATCTCAATGGCACTTGTATATAGATACTCAACATAAGTATGAATTGAATTTCCCCTGCATTGCATGTGTATTAGCTAACATGTGTCAATTTAAATTTTGCCCATTTTTTAAAGGGAATTAAAGGGAATTTTAAAGGGATGTAGTCTCTAGAAGACCCACTTCATTAAAATACTTAAATGCGTTCGTGAGATATGTATATACTCACTAACTGCCCAACTAAAAACAGGTAGAAAGACAGACGACCTGAAAAGAAAAGGAGACTTTACACCTTTAATAAATTAATGACATACACAGGAAAAGCCAGCTAATTCCATTTTGATTAACAATCTAATTTCCCATATAAAACAGAAACATGAAGACCGGACACAGAGGCACGGACTCACCAGAAAGTTAGAGCTGTGATTTCCGAATCTATGCGTATGATTTATCATTTCAAAGGCGGCCGAATTTTTATGTAGCATTTCACAGGCAGCCGAATTTTTATGTAGCATTTCACAGGCGGCCGAATTTTTATGTAGCATTTCACAGGCGGCCGAATTTTTATGTAGCATTTCACAGGCGGCCGAATTTTTATGTAGCATTTCACAGGCGGCCGAATTTTTATGTAGCATTTCACAGGCGGCCGAATTTTTATGTAGCATTTCACAGGCGGCCGAATTTTTATGTAGCATTTCACAGGCGGCCGAATTTTTATGTAGCATTTCACAGGCGGCCGAATTTTTATGTAGCATTTCACAGGCGGCCGAATTTTTATGTAGCATTTCACAGGCGGCCGAATTTTTATGTAGCATTTCACAGGCGGCCGAATTTTATGTAGCATTTCACAGGCGGCCGAATTTTTATGTAGCATTTCACAGGCGGCCGAATTTTTATGTAGCATTTCACAGGCGGCCGAATTTTTATGTAGCATTTCACAGGCGGCCGAATTTTTATGTAGCATTTCACAGGCGGCCGAATTTTTATGTAGCATTTCACAGGCGGCCGAATTTTTATGTAGCATTTCACAGGCGGCCAAATTTTTATAATTTTATAGATAGAGAATTTGAAAAGCCGGCCGGTAAATTTTTTCTTAAGGCAGCTCCGGCTCCGACCTGAAGATTTTCTAAAGAATGACGTAGATTGACTGCGGGCCCGCAATTTTTTTGGTGCCCAGCTCTGGTGAGTTCAGTCAGACGCTAGACGGAGGGTCGACATCCCTCGCATTTCCATAAATTATCTGATGCTGAATAGTAATAATTTATTAATATCTTGCTGAGGCAATTAAACACTATAACTCGTGTTATATATTGGAATTCTGATTGTCAGAAGCAGAAAATTGGTGAGCTTAGCTTTATAAAGCTTGGGAAAAGCAGTTTTTTTTACACCGCAGTGCTAGTAAATCTAATTCAACGTGATTTTGGATTATCCTTGAATAATTATAGATTAATTTAGGATTATAATATCATATTGTATTATGGACAATCTTAGATGTATTGATAATATTATAGAAACAGCTTACCTTTCATTTAATATATGTATGTACCTATTTTCCTGTTCCCATGAACTTGATCTTGTCTATTACATACTAATTTACGCCCCATGATCTATAAGCTAATGACTCTACTTAAGGAGTGCCATTTAACTCTCATATACTAACATTATCCTTCTTTGACTTTGAATAATTACAATACGCCCGCTTACACGTCTTCATACATCTTACAGCATCTTATTATGTCTATATGAAAAATAAACCTTAGTCTTGTTCTAACTCTTACACCTAACAAATCTAGTGCACTGGATTTATTTACATTCATAAGACTCATACATACATTTAAACATTAGTACTCATATTTAGTTAATGATAATTCAGTTAGTTAATTAACATCTATACTTATTTAGTTTTAGGAATTTTACATATATTATTTCATTTGGCTCCCGTCGGCAAAATTTCGAATCCGGTCGTTCGATTTCGAATTTTCAGTGACTTCTCAGTGTCTCGGTTATTTTCAAACAATAATCTGCAGTTCCGGTTTTCTAACTGTTTTCTTCAAGATAGTTAGCGGTGTTACTGTTTTTCACATCAGTGCATCGATTCCTGCTTTTACCATTCATCTGTTCAGGTGAAGTGCGTATCCTGTGTTTTTCTCTTACGGCTCTTTCCTCAGAGCTTGTAATGTGTTACGGTACTTGTTCCTTACGGGAATCCTCAAAGTGAATTTCTTCTCGGCTCTTTCCACAAGAGTTTGCAGTGACATTTTTGGTGCTACCTCTCCATCGGGGTCCTCTATTCGTGTATCCTTGCAGTCCGGTTCCCGTGCATTTTGCTGCCATCCAGAGCGTTCGGGAATTTCTTGATTTTGCTTTCCGTTTCTCTACTGAAAAAGGTTCGGTATCTTTACGCTTTTCTCTTTCAGCATCATTTTTTGGCTGGGCAGGGACTGTCGAAGACAAATTTTCTAATTATATTCGTAACAAGCTACCTACAGTCAAGGTGTATTCGTGGGTTGGTAATCGATCTAGCCCCGTCAAGAAGAATACACTAGTGGCAAGACGAAAACATTTAACAGTCATTCCTAATTTTTAAAAACCAGCCAAGAAACACATATATCTTAGTCATTACGGTCAATGAGCGACCAACCAGAAGAAGAGCAAGACGTAACAAAACGGCAAACCCGACAGCAAGGCAAGGTTGCTTCTCCGGATGCTTGGGTTCCCAAAGTAGACCCATACAAAGCCAAGCTTCAAGAGCATCGCCAAGCAGAACAATTAGCAGCTGATCTTCAAGAACAAGGACCATCGTCCGTGTCTCAAGCATCATCATCGCCGATTGATCCACACGAACAGCCTACAGAAATATTAGGTGACACCTCACCATTACGATCATCATTAGGAGACTATTTTAAATCCGTTACATCTCGTTTGTTTGGAAGTTCACAAAAACAAGAAAACAGTGACGAGGAAGACTCTACACTTAGTGAAGGCGAATTAAAGAATAAAGAATCTGAGGACGAACAAGGTGAATCAGAGGATAAAAAACAATTGGAGGACTTAGTTACCGAAGAAACTGAGAACCAATCTGGTACCAAACCCGAAGTAGAAGTTTCATCGCAGTCAACTGCAGATCAGCAGCCTCCACCGTCAACTACTAGACCGCTAACACCTCTGGGAAATCCTCCGCCGCCACCGCCGCGGCCACCACATCCGCCACCACCACCGCCTCCTCCACCACATCCGCCGCCGCCACCGCCTCCACCACCCCATTTTCATATCAATATGGCACAGGTAGTTCATTTACAAGTTCATAATGCATTAATTGCTAGAGTTGACGCAGTTCAGGTAGCAATTACTGCCCATGATGACACTTCAATTCCAATGACTCCAACAATAGCTGAGTTGTACCTTGACGATGTCACCTCTTTGAAGACAGAAGTAGCCAGACAACAAACAAATTGTTTCAAGCTTTTTGCGGATTCAACGGATCCAACTACCGGCATAAACCCACAAGAAGTAGCTTTGGCTACCCATCAAAATTTGCAAACTGCATTTCTCAAGATACGAATTAGGATAGCAGACATTTGTAAATCCTTCAACACGGCAACTGTTAGCTCAAAACTCAAGATTCCTAAATATGGAGTCCCACAGTTTAGTGGTGTTCATAATGAATGGCCGACCTTCAAAGCTAATTTCAACACCCTTATTACTACCAACGCTACATTTTCCAACACAGAGAAATTACGGTTACTACATGAGGCTCTAAAGGATAGCAATGCTATCGAAAACATTTCAGACTTGCAAGTTACCGATGGCAACTGGACCATTGCTTGGAATCGTCTTGTGACACGTTACGACAGTCCTCGGGAGATTGCCCATGGAGCTATTAAGCCACTTTTGGATTTGCCTCCCTTGATGTCCCAATCTGAATCTGGTCTGCATAAACTAATTAGTACGGTCCGAACCACTCGGGCACAGCTCAGTTTGATTCCAACCGGAGCAGTTTCAGAGGCTGAAATTCTATATACTCACTTCATCATGGCACGTTTGGATAGCAAAACAATTCATGACTTCAATCAGTCTCTACCTAACAATGACGTGCCTTCGCTAGATACTTGCATAGCATTCTTAGAAAAACACGCTAAGAATATTGGTCTCGCAAAAGAAATCAAAACTTCTGCATCTTCAAAGACTTCTGCAACAAGTGATCGATCCCGCCGTGGAAAGCATGAACGAAGGGTAATGTTAGCTACATCTGGAGAATCTGAGAATGAGAGATCAGATTCCGCCGCCTCGTGTACGAGCCAGAGTTCAGCAGGGGGACGATCAAAATCTCCCAAAAAGAAGGGTTCGAAATCAAGGAAAAAGGGTGTTCATTTCAATTCTAAGCATTCCAAAGGAAAGAGAAGTCCTTCTTCAAAGGAAAGTAAGCAAACCAGAAAAGATGACTCTCCAGCACGGAGTAGCAGTCAACGCTGTGCCGTGTGTCAAAACTCTACACACAGGATCAATGCTTGCCCAAAATATAAAGAAATGTCAGTTAAAGCTCGGAGAGATTGGGTCAAGGAAAACAAACGCTGTTACAATTGTTTAGGCTCACATATGGTGAATTCGTGTACAAGTACACATACGTGCATAATCTGCCATAACAAGCATCACACTTCTCTTCATATTGATCATACTGATTCCGGAAGTACTACAAGCCATCAAAAGCAATTTAATACACAGATTAATCACTCCATCAAACCCCGGAAGGGAAAATTGCTTCCTACAGCAATTGTAATGTTCGATCACGACGGTCAACGTATCAAGGGGCGCAGTTTACTTGATTGCGGGGCCCATGACTCTTTCATTACAATTCAATTGGCCGAACAACTCAACTTGAATGTCGTTTCCGATTCTCAAGAATTCAACGTCGCAGGGGGACACGTAATATTCTCAAGTGGCAGGACTAAAATCCATATCGTTTCGGTCATCAATCCAACAAAACATTTCTACGTTGAGGTTTATGTGTTACCAGATATAACGTCATGTTTACCGTGTCAAGCCTTTGGGATCGAATCTTACACTCATATTCAAGGCTTACAATTGGCAGACCCGTCATTCAATATTCCGGGCCCAATTGACGCTCTCCTCGGTATCGCAATTGTTGACGCTATTTTGGATTCTAAAAACATGCAAAAAATCGAAGGTCCATCCGGCACCCCCAGTGCCATTTCTACATCTCTAGGATACATAATTATGGGAGAGATCAAGTTGCCCAGAAAAAATGTCATTCTTACAACAATGGGAGCACCCACTTCTACATCATCCGAATTTGATCTTACAAAATTCTGGAGAGTTGAGGAAATGCCTGTGTCGAAGTTATTAACACCAATGGACCAATTTAGTGAAAATCATTATGCGGCGACCACAAGACGCTTGACCAATGGCCAATATGAAATACGGTGGCCTTTCATAAAAAATCCGTCAGAATTGGGGAAATCACTTTCATCAGCTTACCAGAGGTGGTATTCTACAGAACGTTTGCTGCTAAAAAATCCGGACTTGGCTAAAGATTACCATGCACAACTGCAAGATTACATTGACCTTGGACAGATGGAAAAAATTCCAGCTTCACAACTAAAAAAGGAGATCAACGTATATTATATACCACATCACCCGGTATTTAAACCATCAAGTACTACTACCAAAATGCGTGTGGTCTTCGATGCTTCAGCTAAAACGACAAATGGAGTTTCGTTGAACAGTATTTTAGCAGCCGGCCCGACAATACAACCAGAATTAGTGGATCAGCTTTTAAGATTCCGGTTAAAATCGATTGCTATGTGCGGTGACATAGCTAAAATGTACCGCTTTATTAGAACTCATCCAGAAGAACACGATTTTGCACGACTATTATGGAGAAAATCTAAAGACGAGCCTATTATTCACTACCGGATCACATGTGTTCCTTTTGGGTTTTCACCATCGCCTTTCATAGCAACGCGTACCTTACTACAAGTAGCCGGAGATGAAAGAAATAATTTTCCTTTAGCTGCGGAAGCCGTGAGAGAATCCTTTTACGTAGATGATTTTATGCGAAGCGTAGAAACTGAAACCGAAGCGATCGAATTGAAAGACCAACTCATTCAACTTCTTGCCTCTGCACATTTTTCTCTGCGAAAATGGTCCAGCAACTCCTTACGTCTACTGGAAACTCTCCCAGAAGATCTCTGCGAAACAAGAATGACTCTTCCCATTGAAGAGCATCCTACAATAAAAACTCTAGGCTTGCATTGGCATCCCCGCCACGACGATTTTCGGTTCTCTATTAATGTGCCCCCACATTGGGTACCCCAGGAAGTTACAAAACGGCTCGTTTTATCCGAAATTTCGAAGATTTTTGATCCACTGGGTTTTTTAGCACCAGTGATCGTGAAGGCAAAGTCTCTTATGCAATCAATATGGCTAGAAAAAGATAAAATCGGATGGGATGATCCACTTCCACCTGCAATTTTTCAATCTTGGAAACGTTTTGCATACAATCTTCCTGCACTGCAAGAAATATTAATCCCAAGAAGTTTTCATCACAATGCATCATCTCTGTCCACTATATATGAACTTCACGGTTTCTGCGATGCCAGCGAAAAGGCATATTCTGCTTCCATCTATTTTCGCCGGTACAATATTGAACAGACTAACGAGGAAGCTTCATGCAATCTAGTTATCGCCAAAACAAGAGTGGCCCCACTGAAAACCATGACTATTCCGAGATTAGAACTTCAAGGTGCTGTTCTACTAGCCGAATTAATGCATCACGTCATGAAAGTTTGGAATTTGCCCAATTTATCTGGAGTGTATTATTGGACCGATTCAACTATCGTTTTGAACTGGATCAACTCATCACCAAGTCGATGGAAGATTTTCTTAGCGAACAGGATTAATCAGCTACAAGAATTATCAAATGTCGATCAATGGTATCACATTTCATCTGCTGACAATCCAGCGGATTGTGCGTCCAGAGGTTTAGACCCTCACGAGTTAATAAATCACCCATTATGGTTCGGGGGACCACATTGGTTAAAAAATCGAAGTTACCAATTTACACGATTTCTACCCACAACTAACATACCAGAACATGATCGCAAGGAGGAAAAGAAAGTTTCTACAGTAACTGCAACTTTTAGAAATTCATCTTCTGTTATTCAATGTTTGTCTCATATTTCATCGTGGAAAAAAGCCGTCAACGTCATGACCTTAATTCAAAGAGTTACTCGCTTGAAGACATTTAAGGGTCATGCATGCCGAGGCACAACCCCCGCGGAATATAGCAGATCAGAAAGGACATTGGCCGGCCTTATTCAACGCGACACTTATGCCTTTGCTGACCCCAAAAATAATGCAATAGAAGTAAAAACTGCCCTTGAGTCGTTCAAAAATTTATCACTGTTTTCTGACTCCGAAGGAATTTTTCGCGTTGGGGGAAGGCTGCTTAACGCAAATATTACTTACGATGCCAAGCATCCCATTTTACTACCCGGATACCATCCACTAATTCGATCATTGATCATGCATACTCACTACATGCTAGCTCACGCTGGAAAGCAAACAGTAGCCACGCATCTTCGTCAAAAATATTGGATCCCATCATCCACAAAATCTATCAAGAGCGTAATAGATAAATGCCTCATTTGCTTCAGATACCGAGCTCAACCCGAACAGCAACTGATGGGCCAGCTTCCGTCTGCCAGAGTTAATATCTCTCGCCCTTTCCTTCACACCGCTGTAGACTATGGTGGTCCGTACTATTTGAAGAATTTTACTGGAAGAAAGGGTTCCACGTTTAAGGCTTGGATTAGCGTTTTTACGTGTATGTCTACTAGAGCGATCCACATCGAAATCGCATCATCATTATCTCATGAAGGTTTCTTGCTTGCCTTCCGCCGATTTGTCTCCCGAAGGGGTAGACCCTCTGACATGTATAGTGACAATGGCCTTAACTTCGTTGGCGCCAATAATGTTCTACAAGAAGAATTACAGCAGTTGCAACTATCAGCCGACAATATTCTTCCAAAAATGGAACTAGAGAAAATAAATTGGCATTTTAATCCGCCTCGAGCTCCTCATCATAACGGGATATGTGAAATTTGCATCAAAATGGTGAAGAATTTACTAAAGAAAATTATGGATCATGATTCTTACACGTGGGAAGAGTTTTCGACAATTCTCACATTTATCGAAGGCATTGTCAACTCACGTCCTTTGACACCTATGTCTGAAGATCCTCATGATCTAGAGGCCCTAACACCGGGCCACTTTTTGATCGGGTCGTCTTTAACATCCCAGCCAGAGGAAGATTTGACTCATTTGAAACTCAACAGATTGAATCAATATCAGCTAATAAAAAGGCGAAGTCAAGAATTATGGATCAGATGGTCAGAAGAATATATCACCGCTTTACAGAAGCGGGCAAAATGGCAAAATGCTTTCCAAAATTTGAAACAAGGCGATATGGTTCTTGTTTTAGACGACACACTTCCGCCAATGCAGTGGAGGCTCGGAAGAGTTAAGAAAGTACACCCGGGGAAAGATGGACTTGTCCGTGTGTCTACAATTGAAACTGAAGGAACTTACAAAAACAAAAAGGGAAAAATTGAAAAAGTTACTAAAGAGTTCACTCGTCCAATCGTGAAGCTTGCAAAACTGCCAATTGAAAATAAAATCACTGGATCGGAAACGCTTGAACAAGAGAAACCAGCGACCACAATATCTACAATTACTCATAATCGCAGTCAAGGTCAAACTAAACCTGTCCGCACAGTCAATCCATGGATCTGGATGACAGGAATGTTACACTTCTATACATTGACAAGTAATTCAGTGGAAGCTCTTGAAGATTCACGATCAGAATCCCATTCCAATGCTTCATTGGAATCTCTCTACACATTAATGTTGTGTGTGATAACATTTTTGGTTGTAGCGATTGTCAAGAAAGCTATCAATCACTCTTGGTCACCAAAAACATCCAAATGGGCATTGATAGTTTCTGTCTTCACTATTATCATAAGTACAACTGCATTATACGAACCCCATCCTGATCTATCAAAAATAGCACCAGCATGTGAAATAAAATGGAACACGCATCACGATATACCTAGGTGCACAAAAACAGCAAAATGGATTCACATCTTGAAGGACGGATCTATATGTTCAAGAGTCCAATCATGTAGTGGTGGCCAGGTACTGACTTCAGATGCGAAGTCTTGTGTTGTTCCAAATAAACGGTGCACAAAACTGGAAGAATTAAATCTTGATTCGCTGGAATGTCAAACGCACAATGAAACATTTGATACAACCATACTCAAGAATTCCGAATTGGTCTCTCCTTATTGTGCAGTAGGCGATTTAAGTATACAAAATTGCAAGCATCATGTAGAGCAGTTCACTAATGTTCCAGTCGTAATCCGGAATTCAAAAATATATCCCTTATCAACCCTCAATCTGCAACAGGATGCAAAAAAGAAATCGATAAACTCATATACTTGTCAAGGGCAATGTGAAGATCTTGATTGTAATTCCAGCGAATGTGGAGGAGAACAAGAATTCTGTTCGAATATTGGATGTATAAATGATTTAAGACCTAAATGTTATTGCAAGTACAATGCATCTACAGTTCTACATAAAATCCGATATGACGCAGAGGACATCTATCCCGACTGTTGGGGTATAATATTCACTCCAATTAAGAAACTGGATTTGAGCAAGACCAAAGAAAGGTATGATTGTCAAAAATGTAGCTTAGAATGCACCGCAAGGGGAATTCAAGTATCTACACCAGGAAAGGTTTCTAAATATATTAAGGCATTGAAAAATCCAGGATTTGTCTCTATTCACCCAACTGGTACTACAACCGAACTCCAGCTGACCAAAAGCATGTTAGCATCAACGGGAACTATTTATGTAGAAATGTGGTTTGCTAACTACGATCATCCAACTATACGTGAAATTACCTGCCCTCGAATATCAATATGTGCCTTGATAACATGTCATTTCTGCATTGAGCGATGGGGCAACGTATCATGCTATTCGTATTATCACTGGATAATACTTGTAGTAGGGACAGTAGGCTCGACAACAACATTAATCACATTACTTTACATTTCGAAAATAGTGTTGACTTTAACAAAATGGTGTACTTGGCCCTTCCGTAAGTGTGCAAAACTAATCGTGTTCAGAAAAAAGAAAACTCTACGCCCAAACAGTGCTGATGACATTGAAAGTGGCCTTCCCGTAATAAAAGTTGATGAACAGTCATATCGTCCAACACCAACGGAGACCACTAGGATCTTAGGAAATCCTCGGAATCGCAATGTAAAATATTTACCGGGAGCGAAACTTCTTTTTCTATGCTCATTGTTAACCATCATTCAGTTAGGTTCTGGGTGCTCTAATTTTGCAACCTTAACAGCCACTTCACGAGAATGTATCTATTCAGACAAGGGAAAGGTGACTTGCTCAATTCGCATTAACACTCGCTTGGCCTTAAGCCCCATAGGGCAAAGCTCGTGTTTTACTATTGAAGATTCACATAAAAACAATATCGGAACAATTTCCATAGAAACACGATATGTGGCCCTAAAGTGTATGAGAGAACTCTTGTATTATGTTCCGAAGCCTGTTGTGAAATGCCAAAGTTCCATACAGTGTTTTAGTTTGTATTCAAGTTCTGAGTGCTCCGATAATAAATGTGAGGAATTCGGTACAAATGATACTGTAAAAGCGTTTAAGGACACTAGGAATCAATTAGGTTGGTCAAGCTGTCAAGATTTACGGCACCCCAAATGTGGATTCATTTTGACCAGAGACTGCCATTTTCTGCGTGTGTCACTCGACAATCCAACTAACGAGGTGTACAAGGTATATAATTGTCCTGAGTGGAAGTTTTCGGTGCAGTTGATTATTTCCTTTC
>CM036943.2:3371610-3394610 GCA_020352615.2 Yoshiicerus persimilis
TTCTCAAAATTCCTAATTTTTCATAAGGCCGACGTGATAGTCAATTTAATTTTTAATCAAAATATTAATTTTATTGCTTCCAGTAATAAAGGAATTTGAGATACCCATAAGTAAATTTCCATAAGGTCCAACCTTTTCGTGAATATTATACCGTTTCTTTTTTACAAGTAATAGAAATAAATAAATTATGCAAAAATTTGCTTTGAAAAAAGGAAGAAATTTGAAATTAGAAATTGCTTCTTTTGCTTTGTTAGCGGGATAGCATTAAATTTGTTTGTCCGCTTCTCCAATTGCGGAAATTTGCTTCTCAAAATTAGGAAATTTGCTTCTTAAAATTTGGAAATTTGCTTATCAAAATTTGGAAATTTGCTTATCAAAATTTGGAAATTTGCTTCTCAAAATTTGAAAATTTGCTTCTCAAAACTTGGAAACTTGCTTCTCGAAATTTGGAAATTTGCTTCTAAAAATTTGGAAATTTCTTCTAAAAATTTGGAAATTTGCTTCTCAAAAATGGGAATTGAGAATGCAGTCACTTCAAAATTTAGTTTGGTTCGCATTTCAATGTGGCTTTACAAAATTTGAAACCAATTCTGAAGGTAATGCCTTTAGCATTTACCAACGTATAACAAGTCCGCCAACGGGTTACATAACGGAGGGCAATCAATCGCATTGGCACGACCGCAGGTCGTGCTAATGAGGTGGATGCCCGGAGTCATCAACGGCTTACCCAGTCCAAGAATGGGCGCAAACGGAGGTCAAGCAGTCTCATTAGTCCGACCGAAGGTCGGGCTAATGATACTGCTTGGCCGGAGTTTTTGTACTAAAACCTAGATTGAAAGACAACATATAATTCTTGTTCTTTTATTCTGAAGCGCATGACATTCAAACAAAATCTGCTTACGGTTTGTTTGATTTATTACTGTTCTATTTCAAAATTTGGCCCCTCCGGGTGAATGATTTTCAAATCTCATTTCTTTTTCTACTGAAAAAATATATTTCGAAATAGTCCAAACGTTGTTGTTCGTCTACAACACGTATCGTGGACATTCTGATAGAGACGATTTTTAGTAAAATAACTTCCCATTTTCAATAGTTGAATTTCAGCCAACTGCAGTTACAATTGCACTATTTCAAAAACTCACCAATTTTTATAATAAAAACTCCGGCCAAGCAGTATCATTAGCCCGACCTTCGGTCGGTCTAATGAGACTGCTTGCCCTCCGTTTGCGACCCGTTCTCGGACTGGGTAGCCTCTGGCGACTCCGTGCAGCAACCACATTAGTACGACCTGCGGTCGTGCCAATGTGATTGACTGCCCTCCGTTATATAACCCGTTGGCAGTCTTGGGACCAGAATTTTTGAGAAGCAAAGATTGAAATTTTGAGAAGCAAATTTCGAAATTTCGAGAAGCAAATTTCCAAATTTAGAGAAGCAAATATTGAAATTTTTGTAAGGAAATATTGAAATTTTTGGAAGGAAATATTGAAATTACTAAATTTGGGAAGCGGATAAACTTTTTTAATGCTATCCCGCTAACAAAGGAAAGGAAGCAATTTTAAAATTGAAATGTTCTCCTTTTTTGAAAGAAAATTTTTGCAAAATTTACTTATTTCTATTACTTCTAAAGCAGAAACGATATAAAATTCACGAAGAGGTTGACCTTATGGAAATTTACTTAGAGGCATGTCAAATTACATCATTTTTAAAAGCTATGAAATAAATATTTTTACTAAAATTTGAATTGACTATCTCATTGGCCTAATGAAAAATAACGAATATTAGGAAAATAATTTGTACGATATCCATGGCTAACGAACTTAACCTTTGACTTGGGCTAATTCGTTTAAATCCGGCGTAAAAAAAATTTTCAATAAAATTTAGGAAAGTTAGAGTGCGTACAGACAGACAGACAGACAGAAACAAACCCGTTCTATAAGCCCTTGGTCGGGCTAAACTTGTCAATAGGATAATAGTTCTATAAACGTAATTGGGTGATTGCAGTTGGATTAGCTCTTTCCATTGGAAACTTGTTTTTTTGGCAACGGAACGTTGGGTAGGCACACCCAAGTTTAAGTGCGACCGACGTAGTTTTATTAGGGAATGATAACTGTCACCACAAGGTATTAATCCTAGAAGCACCGTTCGATAATTCCACATAGGCTGACTACACCCAGTGAAAACATATTTGTTTAGCGATAGGTCTATTTTATAAGTACAGTGAAAAATATTGTGCACCTACGTGATTTTATTAGAAAATGAAAACTGTCAATAGGATAATAGTTCTATAAGCGTAATTGGATGATTGCGGTTGCATTAGCTCTTTCCATTGGAAACATGTTCTCTTGGAAACGGTACGCTTGGTAGGCACACCCAAGTTTATGTGCAACCAACGTAGTTTAATTAGGCAATGACATCTGTCACCACGAACTATTAAATCTAGAAGCGCCGTTCGATTATTAAACATAGGCTGACCATACCCAATGGAAACATATTTGTTCTGCTAGCGCTTTATTTTGTAGGTACAGTTAAAAATAATATGCACCAACATGGCTTTATTTGAAAATGAAAACTGTCAATAGGATTACATTAGTTCTATAAGCGTAATTGGATGATTGCAGTTGGATTGGCCCTTTCCACTGGAAACATGTTCTTTTGGCAACGGTACGTTGGGTAGGTACACCCAAGTTTAAGTGCGACCAACGTAGTTTAATTAGGGAATGACAACTGTCACCACAAGGTATTAATCCTAGAAGCACCGTTTGATAATTCTACATAGGCTGACTATACCCAGTGAAAACATATTTGTTTAGCGATAGGTCTATTTTATAAGTGCAGTGAAAAAAAATATAGCCCACCTAAGTGATTTTATTAGAAAATAAAAACTCCGGCCAAGCAGTATCATTAGCCCGACCTTCGGTCGGTCTAATGAGACTGCTTGCCCTCCGTTTGCGACCCGTTCTCGGACTGGGTAGCCTTTGGCGACTCCGTGCAGCAACCACATTAGTACGACCTGCGGTCGTGCCAATGTGATTGACTGCCCTCCGTTATATAACCCGTTGGCAGTCTTGGGACCAGAACTTTTGAGAAGCAAAGATTGAAATTTTGAAAAGCAAATTTCCAAATTTTGAGAAGCAAATTTCCAAATTTTGAGAAGCAAATTCCAAATTTCGAAAAGCTAATTTTCAAATTTCGAGAAGCAAATATTGAAATTTTTGTAAAGAAATATTGAAATTTTTGGAAGGAAATATTGAAATTTTTGAAAGCAAATATTAAAATTTTTGAAAGCAAATATTGAAATTCTTGGAAGCAGGTATGGAAATTTTTGGAAGCAAATAATGGCATTTGGTGAAACAAGTTTCGAAATTTTGTTTAAAAAATTTTCATATTTTATGAAACTAAATTTGGGAAGCGGATAAATTTTTTTTAATGCTATCCCGCTAACAAAGGAAAGGAAGCAATTTTAAAATTGAAATGTTCTCCTTTTTTGAAAGAAAATTTTTGCAAAATTTACTTATTTCTATTACTTCTAAAGCAGAAACGATATAAAATTCACGAAGAGGTTGACCTTATGGAAATTTACTTAGAGGCATGTCAAACATCATTTTTAAAAGCTATGAAATAAATATTTTTACTAAAATTTGAATTGACTATCTCATTGGCCTAATGAAAAATAACGAATATTAGGAAAATAATTTGTACGATATCCATGGCTAACGAACTTAACCTTTGACTTGGGCTAATTCGTTTAAATCCGGCGTAAAAAAATTTTTCAATAAAATTTAGGAAAGTTCGAGTGCGTACAGACAGACAGACAGACAGACAAACCCGTTCTATAAGCCCTTGGTCGGGCTAAAACTAGATTGAAAGACAACATATAATTCTTGTTCTTTTATTCTAAAGCGCATGACATATTCAAACAAAATCTGCTTACGGTTTGTTTGATTTATTCCTGTTCTATTTCAAAATTTGGCCCCTCCGGGTGAATGATTTTCAAATCTCATTTCTTTTTCTACTGAAAAAATATACTTTGAAATAGTACAAACGTTTGTTGTTCTGCTACAACACGTATCGTGACATATTGTGATAGAGACGATTTTTAGAAAAATAACTTCCCATTTTTAATAGTTGAATTTCAGCCTACTACAGTTACAATTGCACTATTTCAAAAACTCACTATTTTTTATAATAAAAACTAGATTGAAAGACATATTTCTTGTTCTTTTATTCTGAAGCTCATGACATTCAAACAAAATCTGCTTACGGTTTGTTTGATTTATTACCGTTCTATTTCAAAATTTGGCCCCTCCGGGTGAATGATTTTCAAATCTCATTTCTTTTTCTACTGAAAAAATATACTTTGAAATAGTCCAAACGTTTGTTGTTCCGCTACAACACGTATCGTGACATTCTGATAGAGACGATTTTTAGAAAAATAACTTCCCATTTTTAATAGTGGAATTTCAGCCAACTAGTTACAATGCACTATTTCAAAAACTCACTATTTTTTGTACTAAAACCTAGATTGAAAGACAACATATAATTCTTGTTCTTTTATTCTGAAGCTCATGACATTCAAACAAAATCTGCTTACGGTTTGTTTGATTTATTACTGTTCTATTTCAAAATTTGGCCCCTCCGGGTGAATGATTTTCAAATCTCATTTCTTTTTCTACTGAAAAAATATATTACGAAATAGTCCAAACGTTTGTTGTTCCGCTACAACACGTATCGTGACATTCTGATAGAGACGATTTTTAGAAAAATAACTTCCCATTTTTAATAGTTGAATTTCAGCCAACTACAGTTACAATGCACTATTTCAAAAACTCACTATTTTTTGTACTAAAACCTAGATTGAAAGACAACATATATTTCTTGTTCTTTTATTCTGAAGCTCATGACATTCAAACAAAATCTGCTTACGGTTTGTTTGATTTATTACTGTTCTATTTCAAAATTTGGCCCCTCCGGGTGAATGATTTTCAAATCTCATTTCTTTTTCTACTGAAAAAATATATTTCGAAATAGTCCAAACGTTTTTTGTTCCGCTACAACACGTATCGTGACATTCTGATAGAGACGATTTTTAGTAAAATAACTTCCCATTTTCAATAGTTGTATTTCAGCCAACTACAGTTACAATTGCACTATTTCAAAAACTCACCAATTTTTATAATAAAAACTAGATTGAAAGACAACATATAATTCTTGTTCTTTTATTCTGAAGCGCATGACATTCAAACAAAATCTGCTTACGGTTTGTTTGATTTATTACTGTTCTATTTCAAAATTAGGCCACCCCGGGTGAATGATTTTCAAATCTCATTTCTTTTTCTACTGAAAAAATATATTACGAAATAGTCCAAACGTTTGTTGTTCCGCTACAACACGTATCGTGACATTCTGATAGAGACGATTTTTAGTAAAATAACTTCCCATTTTTAATAGTTGAATTTCAGCCAACTACAGTTACAATTGCACTATTTCAAAAACTCACCAATTTTTATAATAAAAACTAGATTGAAAGACAACATATAATTCTTGTTCTTTTATTCTAAAGCGCATGACATATTCAAACAAAATCTGCTTACGGTTTGTTTGATTTATTACTGTTCTATTTCAAAATTAGGCCACCCCGGGTGAATGATTTTCAAATCTCATTTCTTTTTCTACTGAACAAATATATTTCGAAATAGTCCAACCGTTTGTTGTTCGTCTACAACACGTATCGTGACATTCTGATAGAGACGATTTTTAGTAAAATAACTTCCCATTTTCAATAGTTGAATTTCAGCCAACTGCAGTTACAATTGCACTATTTCAAAAACTTTCACTATTCCAAATTTTATAATAAAAACTCATCATTAGCCCGACCTTCGGTCGGTCTAATGAGACTGCTTGCCCTCCGTTTGCGACCCGTTCTCGGACTGGGTAGCCTTTGGCGACTCCGTGCAGCAACCACATTAGGGATAGGACTTTTCCTCCATATAAAAATGGCAGTATTTCTGATGGAATGTATATACGTTTCTTGAGGAGAGACTCCTCCCGACATATTTTTGTGTTCACATAATTTTTAGACGCTTGTTTGAAAATTTGTGTGAGTTGGTGCGTTCTCTGGGCGGCTATGATGCGACTAACCTTACTGGTAAGATGTAAATATACTCGCTAAATTTATGAAACAAAATTTAATAGGGAAGTTTAAAGAGATATTCCTATAATGTTTATTGTTGAATCTACTAAAGATGTGTCTTAACAGGTTATTTTGGCTGTGGGCCTGGTGATTGTCAGCGGTACTGGATACGGAATGCCTAACAAAATGTCCTTCATGCTACGGTTGTATTTGAGGAATTATTGTCAGATGTGTCTATTGAGTCAAACTCCTCGCCCATTCATCATGTCTTTGTCAGGATTCTACTGTGGCAGACCCGAAGGACCCATTGAGGATCAGGTGTACGCAGAAGTCTGCGATTTCTTTGCTTGTAATCGCGTCATGACGATCACGTTTGAAAAGGAAATACAAGCCAAAGGATGTTTGAGTAAGTAAAATAAAGATATATAAAAAGGGTATATTGTACAGAAAGAAAATATGGGTTGTCTAACAGATAAGTTTGAAATGTTATGTATAAACAGATAGGAAAGATGGTTAGATGGTGACAGCATTCAGAGAACTTTTAGAATGTGTTGAACATAAAGAAAATATCAAAATTTTATAGATCTGATGAAATATCCCGCGCCCTGGGACGTGGCTGATGGCAGCCTGGAGAACCTGGAGGGGACACTATGGACGCGGTAATGGGAATTGCGACTCGGGCCTAGAACATGATGATGGCGAATGGATATTTGTCTTGTTGGTGTAATATAAAGGTGAGGTGTTAAGCTGAATATGTAGTGAGGTTGCTCACCGTATATGTCAAATTATTCTGTTTGGATGGCAATATAAATTTATAATCTAGAAAATGTCTTTAAAAATTAATATCCTAAAAAATTGTGGTTTGATTGTCTAGGAAACCAAAGGGGATATGTGTCAAAAGATAAGAGGAAAATCGAGGTCTACTCTTAAATCTAAGTTTTAAATCTAAATTTTACTAAGAATAATAACTAACTGTAAATGTAAGTAAGGGGAACGAATAGAAATGTCTATAAAAACATGGTGTTTTATGGAATATGTACAATATGTACAAGATGATGTGATGATGATGTGTATAATACAGTGCTGTTATACTATTTATGGAAAGAGTATAATCTAATGGCTAAATCTATGGTGAACTTTGTGAAATTTTTACTAATATGCAGTATATACCAATTTTTACTAATATGCACTATATACAAATTTTTATTAATATGCAGTATATACAAATAACAATGTGTAACTAATTGAAAAAAATATGAAAATTGAAGTGTTATACCTAGGTGTATCATAAATTCTTGCAGACACATTTACGTAAATACTATCCACATTTTATTGAATTTTAGTATGAAATTTAGTTCACATGTACATGCATTTAATTAGGAATTAAAATTTACAGTCAATCCTCAAAGTGACCTCCGTTTGCTTTCACGCAGGCCTTAAGTCTACATGGCCATTGACTAATTGATGCACGCAAGGACTCCATGGGAAAACTGTTCCAAATCTCGACTATTTTCTCCTTTAAGGATTCCAAATTTTTATGAGGTTTAGCACACACTTCCCTTTCCACTTTTGACCATATGGCATAGTCCAATGGGTTGAGATCTGGCGAAGCCGCAGGCCATTCTTGACTTAGGATGACATCAGGAATATTGGATTTTAACCAGGCCTGAACTATTTTTGCTCCATGAGATGGTGCAGAGTCCTGCTGAAAGGTCCAATGGCCTCCTTTGAAAAGGGTAGATCCTAGGGGTTTTACAATGGGTTCCAAGATGGACTCCAAGTAGTTTTGGGCTTTAACTTTAACTCCTTGTGGAACAAAGTGAACTTGGGTCTTGCTTTCCCAGCTTACCCCGTTCCAAACCATCACACAAACGGGGTGATGAGCTCTCATCGACTTCCGCTTGTAAATAGGAACCGTAGATCTGCTAGTAGCCCACATTCGGTCGTTTTGTCGATTGAATTTCTCCTCAACAGTAAAAATCTTCTCATCCGTGAAGAGTATTTTCTTAGAACTTTCTCCTGCGTACCTCTTTAGAAGGGCACGACTTCTAATCAGGCAATTTTGTTTATTTTTTTGGGTCAAGAAATGACAAGTACCTCGTTTTAAAGGTTTCATATGGAGGTCTTGTTTTAAAGTCCGCAACATAGTAATATAAGAAACATCGAATTGGTAGGCCAATTTTTTTGCTGATCGACGGGGATTTCGACGAATTCGTTCCCTGACTGCTTTCACCATGGCTGGAGTCCGTTTGCAGCGAGGTCGGCCAGATCTCTTCTTGTCACATACACTCCCAGTTTCCGTGTATCTTTTAATTACATTGTACACAGTTCTCTGCTTGACCCCTGATATTTTTAAGCACTTGAATATTTCAACCGGTTTCTTTCCACTCAAATATAGCTGCAAAATTGCAACACGTTCGTTTTGTTTTGTATCCATTTTGATCAAAAAGTACTTACACAAACTTTTGAGGTATGAAATATATTCACAAAAAGTTAGAGAATCTGGGATGAAATGCCCAATGAATGAAAACTAATATTACCCGGCTAGCAGCCCGCCTAAATCTGTGCCAGAATTTATGATACACCTAGGTAGTTATGCGTAGCATAAAAATCTACTATAGAGATAACTAATAGTGGAAGAAAGATACCATGTGTCTGATAACATGCAAAAGTTAAAAATTGCTAAATTATTTATGTAATGTCTTAATGATGGGAAACTAATAATTTTAACATACTATTTAATATAGTGAACAAAACTTAACATGTGTGTTCTATGAAGAGCCAAGGTTTTTCGTTCAGATAATAAAATATAGGCGCTGGGGCCTATGTAAATGTAAAATTCTGTACGAGCATCTGTGAACTATTGATTGCTCTCATCAAAAATTGTCGGATAGGCTATAGTAGAGATGAGTTATAATCATGAATTATAAAACACTCATTTAGCTTTCACTCAATCCGTTTATCAGGGTGATATAAAAAAATCTATAAGGTTCATATTTCATATTGTAATTCTATGGTGCATATTCATTATAATGTTTATAATAAAATTATCGCATAGCATTGCCTATATGTTACATATAGCTTAGCAACACCTAAGGTTACATATATGGGAAAAGTAATTCATGCATGCTAAAATTATATGTAATTATAATGTCTAAAGTATGGTAGATAATGTTAGGCTTTATCCAATAACAATATTTGTATTTTTTTTGTATTTATTTTTGTCGATCCCTAAGAGCTTTCGCCCATGGATCCATTAATAATCATGAATTACAATAAAAGTTTTTGTGTATGAATTTGCCCCCCTGTCACACAGGACAGGAAAGGTCTTTACTCTACTACAATAAAATTTTTCCTACCTAAATTCCTCCTTGCTGGATGGTCCACACCATTCCTGAGCAAGGAGTCCTATCAAACTAGTTCATTAATGTACGACCAAGTCAGCATTCCAGGAATGTTGTGCTCCACTTTATTATTATAACGCTGTCATCATTTTGCTCAGTTAGAATTCCTAACCAGCTCAACTTTCAATTTCCTTTACTTTGATGACTCATCTGGCACATTCCACTCATTCCAGTTCTTTCCTGTCTAAGTTTCATTAAAAATAATTACATACCTTATTTCAAAATTTCTTAACTCATTTTGCACAAAAAGTTAATAATAAGTAAAATTATTAAGTAAAATAAAAACGCTCCTTATCTTAATTGTGCGAATCTATCTTCTCCACTTGACCGTCCTTGTTAACCCTGTACATTTGCTTGGATCCATTGACATCTGCTGTTAATATTCCACTCCGCATGTAAATCGTGATGTTAGGGCTGCCTGATTTTAATAGTTTTCCCGTGTCCCGTAACAGTTTTTCCTCTCTGGCTTGCTTCGGTGTTTTCTCTGGATCTATGTACACGTCCTTGAAGTTGTCCTTCTCTCTTAGAATTTTTTTTAATGCTAGTATTTTAAACTTGTCTTTCTTTCTCAGTAACTTCACAACTATAGGTCTTGGCCCTTCCAGTTTTTTCCCAACTCTTTTTGCATCAGCTACCTCTATTTGCTTCACTCCAATTTTTTCAAAAAGATTAACCACTTTTTTCTCGGTTTCGCTTGCGTTCTCACTCTCGTCTTCTTGTATGCCTACAATACGAACGTTCATTTGAATCAGATCTCTTCTCAAAATTTCATTGCTCTCGACGAGGTTTTGCTTTTTCTTTGTCAATTCATCAAGGTCGTCTTTTAATTGTTTTACTTTTTCTATTCCCTCTTTCCGCCCTTTCCTTCCTTCCATTTGATTTCGATATACACAAAGTAACTTGTCGTCAGTAGAGAGTTTCTTGAATTCTTCTTCTGTCGTGTCAGTTCTTCCCGTTTTCTTTACATTTGCCAACTCCACCTTTGCCTTACGCTTTTTCACTTTCTGAATTCTGCTTTCTGAGTTTTCTGAATTCACTTTTTTTACTGGGTTTCTTTTCTTAGGCACTAATGTGTGTCTACTTTCCGAAGGTCCCATTGTGCTTATATAATTTATACGTACTGTGGATAGTGTTATAAATCTCAATTGTACTACTCAACTAGCTGCGGGAGCTAACTAGGTCAATGTGTTTCTCTCTCACTGTCTCAATTGCAACTCTCTTATCCAATAACAATATTATAGAATAGAGAGATCTATGGCCCTAAGAGTGTGTGTAGAAGAGTATAAATGGATACTTATTACCGGTTGGCTTCCAAACTGAGCATAAAGAGAGTGAATGTTTGGTCGACCGGATTATTTCCTGGTAGAAGTCCGAAAGCGGTGGGAATGACGTCGCCCTGGTGGTGGTACAAAGACAAAGTTGTCGGTTGAGCCGTCGTCATCTGAAACGGGTTCCTCTTTAACGAGGAGAGGTGTGTCTTGTCGCCTGGGTGGGCGAGATGTAGTCCGTTTAGAGATGTTTTTTGATGGTGGTTTTTGGGACGACCGCCTTCCGCTGGAGCATGGTTCGGAGCAGATCTCCAGTGAGGGCCTGGGACGTTTTTGTCCTGGTGGTTGTAGCAGAGAGTGAGCCAGCTCCGGAATGAGAATGTTGGCCGATTTCCGGAGTATCCTCTGTGAGTTGGATGGTGTTGGTTCCCGGTGTTGGGTTCGATCGGACAGTTTTGTCCTGTTGGTGTTGTTGAGCTTCGTCCTTCTGTTGGGATTTCTGGGTTTTGATGCTGCTGTTTCCCGTGGCTGCAGGTGTTCGAGGGGGATCCGTCCGGGAATGGCGGGGCAGTTTCCGAAAAGTTTGTGGTTTGATTGCATTGCCGGGAGTGGCACTGGTGGATGTAGGCGTGGGGGTGTCCGATGTAATTAGGGTGGTCAGACGCCTGTGGGTATTCTTGTCGCTCTGCGAGGGAAGAGAGGATTCTTCGGGCGGTGGCTTCCAAACAGGGTGGTGGTTTTCCTGTTGCGTGGTGCACGCAGAGGGTGGCGTTACCCGAAAATTCAAGTATCAAGAGATGTTTGCGATCTGGGGGATTGTTACCGTGGCTTTGTGTAAAAATACTGTGCACGACGGTAGGTTTATTTGCCCATAAGCATGTATTTCCTTCCATTTGGAATTATGTATCGGGTTCGGAGTAGAGATGCTTTGGTAGCTGATGTCGCCACCCGGGTCAATGATGACTCGGAAGATTTTTGTTTTAGTGGTGATATCTATGAATTCCTTCTGCGTCGTCGACATGAATTAGAAGTGGCCTTCTGGGGTCGCTCGTGGTGGGCCCGGTATCGAGTGTACGAGTCAGGTGTAGTAGGACCAGAAGCAGGAGCTTGGTAGCGACGAAAGGCTGTGTGAGATATCCTAGCAATCGTGTTGGGATGGCTACCGGCGGACCAGTAGCGGTGTTGCTGAGGATGTGTGTTTGGTCGGAAGTGGCGAGGAGAGTGAACCGGGGTAGGTAGAGAAGAGATTTGAAGGAGCTGTGTGACGAGGTTAATTAGCTCATGACGATCAATGATCTGACCAGGTTGTGAAATGGGGTATATGTAGACAAGAAGAGGTCCAGGAAGCAAGGTGGAAGACGAAAGTGCCTCGGAGTAAGCCGGTGGAGGATGGCAACGTGGGGTTGCAGTGTAGGCAGGGAGACTGTGAGACGCCAGTGTGAGACCAGGTGAACGCTGAAGGGCCAGGCTTCAACAGGACAGGTGGGTAGTTAGAACGGTGGACGTACCAAGTAACGTTAATAGAGCAGGGGAGAAATGATATCGTTGAAACGTCGGGCAGAAGTGAGAAGGAGATTATGCCGACAATAGTAGGTACGAGGCTGGTGCAAGCTTCAGGTAAACTAGGGGAGAAGAGAAATCTCCTCTGGGTGTGAAGGATTTGGCAGAAGTGAGATTGTAGGTACTGGCAATAGAAAATTTGCACACAGGAGTTGGGAGTAAGAGTCAGTGCTTTCAGTTTGTACTAGAGCAAAATGAGGGTGAACCAAGGTATTTATGGAGTATGGAAAATGAGGAGACGTTAGTTAAGTAGCCAATTGTATTGTATTTATTATTCCGAGTAAAGAGGGAGAAGGAGTGGAGAGCAGAATGGAGAGAGACAGGAGGACCTGAACAAGGTCACTCCAGTCCGCTCTCCATCTGACTCTAGCAAGGAGTCCCACACCTCGACTGTCCGGCCTGGATTTAAAGGGCCAGCTTATATAGCTGACCCGACATCCTGTCTAGGTGTCAGGTGAGCGGGACAGGTGCAGTTTGCACATCATACATATAACATTATACATTACCTTACATTAACAATTATTTATACTAGGTAATTAAGAATATTAGTCATATCATAAGTGCATGTGCATTGTAACAGCTTAGTGTACATTATAAGAGATAAAAATAATAATATGTTACGTGAGGTTGGGTTTAATAAGTGTGGGAGATACTTTAAGATGCGCTTTTATGAGCAGAAAGGAAATGAGTTTCCTTTCTGCATACTAGGTTTCAATGTGACGTGGAGATACGTGAGCTAAGAGAGGTTGGCTTACGTATATCCATAGCACAATTTGCAATTGTATAAATGTTTAATTGCAAATAAATTTATTTCGAAAAGATTTAATATTCTATTGTGGATACATTTCAAATAAATAAAAGGTTCAATAAAATCAGGAATCTTGAGGTTTTCGGTATTTTTATTATTTTAACTTTCACTTTATTGAAATTGCGCTGAGTGAAATACAACTGTATACAACTACAAGCTACTTTCAAATAATCACATCTCAATGGATTTTTAAATATTAATAAAAACGACGTAATGCTTTGAAAGAATGCAATGTTATTTTGAAATAAGTTTGACGTCTGAATAACAATTTCTGTTATTACTTGAATTCTCAAATGTTTTATGAAGGCGAATAATGTGATATTATTACGATGCAAATGTTAGCATGTTAAAGTTTGAATTTCCATAACATAGACATGGCTATGTTATGCAAAATAAAAAGTACCACGCGATAATGCAATGTTTGGTTGTTTAAAAAATAGAATTATGGCAATTTTACTGAGCAGTGTACAACTGATTAATTTAATTCAAATTTTAGTGACATTTTCAATCTTTAAAATTCATTTAAAGATTCATTTGTGAAAAAACAAATGTCGGTAATTTTCACTTCCATAAAATTTTAATGTAAATGTTGACATTCCATCATTTAAAATAATGTTTTCCTATGTGTCTTTCACCTCACATATGGTTTGTTTGCATGCCAAACCAGTGCAACAGTTATAACTACGTTAGAAATTACACATTCCTTGAGAAACCTTGCGGAGCATTGAAATATGTCAACGAAGCCTTTTTTGAAGTACTCAAAACAGAATATTAGCATTGCTACAAGCAAGAAATATAAGTAAACATAGAATGTCGACATCAAGTTTGTGTTTTCGAAATGTGTTTTTTGGAAATGATTATTTTTCCCAATGAAACTTCCATTCAGAGCCACTTTGAAGTCGACATCGTACCAAATTCTGATCCATTTTTCATAAATGTTTAAAATTCCCGACTGTTCCAAACAGAAGTAACGCAAACGAAAACCTTTCTGTTTATATGTATCTAAAATACTTAATCGGGGAACGCGCCATGCCGATTTACTCTTTACAAATTTTTTGTTTCCAAAAACATATTTGCCATATATATCAAATTGAGTTTTATAATCGATGTAAGCAATCTTCCGGCAACCATCAAAAAATTTCCACACCTTTTTGAAGTATTGCTTTTTATGGTGAATGAAAGAACACTTAGTAGCCCAGAGGGCAGCAATGAATTGAACTGGAAATCCAAGTACAGCATTTATCCTAAATAATTGAAGTCTTGTTTTAAAATTTGCAATGTTGCTTTACCCAGTTATCTTTATGTTATCTATATTATCTTATTATTAAAAGGGCTGATTGATTTGGCAATAAAATTAATTTTAGCTTTATACTGTCAAAATTTAAACTTGGACTGAGAACTGTCAGTTTCTTCGGCTATTGCAGAACTATAATAATTGTAATTCTTTATTTATTTTGTTAACTTTTGAAACGTTCGAAGGCTGCTACTGTGTTCCAAAGTAATTATACTAAGGAGCACTTTTACCAAGCATACTCCCTTTATAAAAGTGTGAGCTATTTTTGGTATTGTTATAGACAACTCCTTATCTAAACATATCGCATCGTCAAGCCAATGTTTTATATTTACTGAACGTTCATCTTGAATTTGCGTTCCATAATTGCTTTTGTAACTGTAAATGTTAGAAATATTTTAACTAGGGTTGCATGTGCAAATTATTCTAACGACTTTTGAAATATACCTAACTGAAGAAATTCACACTTCGCTGTTATTTACTTTTGTGGATAGTTTTGTTTTGTCAATTTGCTTAGTTTCACAAAGGTTGGCAAAATATTTCTATTTTTTTCATATACCGTTAGTGCCGTACTTGTGTAGCTTAGAAAGTTGCCTGGGCGCAAATTTCTTTGCCCGTATTGTAAATAAACTTGCATTGTGGACAATGAGTATCGGAGATAATTGACAATATTTACTCCTACACTTTGGCTTCCCATTTTATTTTGAATTTAGGGTGTGTGGGCTATGTAATAAAAGTATATTGCATTTTGACATATTTTCCTTCAAGTCTTCTAAGCACTCAGAAACCGCATTTACTTCCATGCCCAGATGCGTACACAGTTATTTTGTAGGTCATATCACATAATTGAGGAGCTCAGGAAAAATTTATTCATTTGCTTATAGCTCAAAAAGGGAGATGTATTGGCGGGCCATGTTTAAAGTAAAATCTAGAAAGTAAAATGTAATTAATTTCTTTATTTTCCTTTTAATAAAAGTTTAGAAAACTTTTATTAAAATGAAAATCAATTAATTATCAACAGAAAAGGAGAAAAAGAATACGAACAACCTTCCTCTGCGATAGCTATTTAGAAGTGTCCTCAGAAGCAAAGGAACAGAGAGAAGGAATATTCTAGAACTTAAGGTTAGGGTGACTTGGCTGTAGTCGAAACTAACTCCTGCGACAAATGTACTACTATTACAACGAAAGTACAATTTCTCAAGCGCCTCCCACAATTCTTTTCCTTTGCCGCGAACAGATAAAGCAATACATTTGTGTAAACAAGAAACTGATTTTGCTTGGCTCTGCATAAAGTTTTGACTAGAATTCATTTAAAATTTGGACAACAACTATGGATATCTGCAAAAAAATAGTACCCGGACAAAACGAACATCTCCAGCACTGAGTGAGGACGTGGTAAGTAAAGTAGACAAAAATCTTTGGATAATAATGAAGCAGGAATATTGATCTACACCGATGTTTGAGGTAATTGTCATTGTCATTTACAGAAATTGCTGATGGCTCAAATAAGTCACTTGTCGAAGGAGGATTATTTCAGTTTGTCAATGGAAATGATCAACAAGTCACCATGCAGTGAGATGGAATTAATTGCAATCAAAAACCATTATCAACGAAAAGCGTCATCGCTCAAGAGCAAAAAGGTCCCTTCTGAGGAAAAAGCTGGTTGTTCAGGGGTGGGAGCGAGTGCACTACATTGTACAGTAGATGCGAGAGCCCCACTCCGTGAATCAGAGCCTGCGTTTTCAAAGGTAGGTTTTTTGGTGTTCCCTAAATGCTTGTTATTCAAACATTAATAACAAAACTAAAAGTATTTTTCATTGTTTACAGGTGAACTTCATATATAGAGGAGACATAATTGAAAAGTGCTAGGAAGTTTATGTGGATGTTGAGAAAGTAATCGAAGCAGGGACCCATCAACTTGTGGCTGCTACACTAGCTGTCGTTGACAAAAACTGGAATTTAATCATGTGGGCGATTATTAAACAGGAAAAAGTATGCAGATATAACACTCATTTGGCCGGAATAAATAAAAAATTACTGGACAGAGGAATTAACTACGATTTGGTAAACAATTTTTTATCTTCATGTATAATGTAATTCTTGTTGACACTTTATCCTGTGTAACTATAATGTTGGTATTTAGGTTAAACCTCTGCTAGAGAAATGTTTGGAAGGGAAGGAAGTGATTGGACTGGCCATTGGTGATGATTTAAAATGCCTAGGGATTACTCATTCAAACACTACCGAATTGCAAGCCTTTTTTCGAGATGGAAAGGACAATGCAATTTCATTGGAGGATCTCGCAATACATTTCTTAGGAAAGAATGCCCAAAATGACCAAAGTGGAAAGGAATATCACACTTCTATTCGGGATGCACGAGTAAATGTATTGTGCCATCGAAAAATGAAAGCTTTCAAAATTCAACATCCAGAAAAGACGAGATTCGAGTGCCCTGTTTTGGATGATTATAGAAATTCGAAAAAAAAATTAGAGAGCAGGACCAAGTGGGATACCTGTAATTGCATTCTTAGGGAAAAGAAAACATGTGGTGCCACTAAAAGAAAAATAGTGCGAAATCAGATAGGTAATTTTACTAAAATATCATTGGATGATTTCGATTTTGGTGGTTCGTTACAGAAACCAATTACTGATAATGAAGATGACTGGGAATGAATTTGTTCACTTATCTATTTATACAAGACTTTTGTAATTGTATTATTGCGCAGTCACATTACCTATTCAGTGTTCATGCATAATAAAATTATGTGCCCAATAAATTGCACAACGCATTTCATCAATGTGGAACTTCGGATTTTACATTATTTATTTCTCTAAAGCATTTTTATATTAGCTTGTCGGCTACTCAGATGTACTGTACAATGTACTCTACTCAGCCTTTTTAGCTTTGCACAGAAACTTAATACAGCATAGATTAAAGATTTTTATATTAGCTAGCAGAGTACTCTAATCTACTATCCAATGTGTTCTCAATTTGCTTCTCTAAAAATATAATGCATTCTCACATACACAAATTCACTAACTCACAACTTAGATATACTGTACAATTGACTCTATTCAGCTAGGAGAGCTAAATAAAAACTTGTAAGAATTAATTTCCAAGTTACACTATGAATTATTCGACTTTATGCAGAGATTGATTTCCTGTTAGTTGGCTGTAAATTTTTTTCCGAAACTTTGTCAATAGATTTTTGACGGTATTGTGGTTGCCGTATAGGCATGCTGCGTCTATTTCTGGAATCAATAATTTCGGGTGCCATATCTTCTGTATAGAATTTTATTAATTTAGCGGACATGTCGCACCATAATTTGTCAGTCGCTGGGCTTCTTTCAATGCGTTCAATGAAGAGATCAAATGGGATCTGTCGGCCGTTTTCCAATTTATAAGAAAATACAACAAAGTCACACCAATATCTGTGTGAGACATACAATTGCATAATTATTTGCCTGTAATAACAATGCGACCTTTTCAAAATTATCCTCTTCACATTTGGGTCATATTGTAAATACGAAGATTTCATGACCTGAGGCATAGTTTTTGGATCATGGCCTATCATAGAAATTGGACATTTTATTTCTATTAATCCATCTGTGCCTATCAAGCCATCAGGAGAGGCTGCTAAAACACCATTATCTATTGACACAAACAGACCGCATTCAATAACTACATTTCCAGTCTTTTCAGAATAAACTCTTTTAGCCAGACCTTCCGTAGAACTACCGTGTTTCAATGAATCTAAATATTGTAAACGTGGATCTGGTTTCAATAAACTCAAAACTGTAGCTGAATTATTAGTTTTATCTTGCAAACTATACACATTCCCTGCTTTTGATGCAGTTAGCCTGTCCTTTCTGTAATAAAACCATAAGTGATTAGCAGATTGTCCAATAGTTTGCCGCTCGATATTGTCCCTTTCATTTGCATCTACTTGCAATTCTGCGACTTTTTTGAGAATCCTAGTGTTCAAGATGTCAGGGTCCAAGTCTGTATCGGCAGGGTTGGAACCATAATCAGCGTCTCCTAATGTGCTTGTCTTCTGTTCCGAAAAATATAGTTTCCGTCTTTTGAGATTGGGTTTCTGATGTCGTACACTGTCTTGTTGAGACTTTTTCCAAATTACTCCGGGGCTTCTTTTTTCTATGTTTCTGAAGGCATTAGTAAAGAAACTTCGTCCAGAACTGTAAGATAATCCCGCTGCAATTACCTTCGTGTTATAGCTTCCTCTCTGATACACATTTAGACGCTTACCACTCAAATATTTTGCACATTGCCTCATAAATCCTTCGGCTCTGTTGCTTGTAATATTATGGATGAGCCTGGAAGCTAAGTCTGCCGTTCTGTTAACAATTTCCAATAGGCTGCTCCACAATTTTGTTTTTGAAATATGAATGACATCATTCTTTTCTTTCTTTTGTTCAGAGCTACAGTAAAGATCGTCGCAGTTCTTGTGTTCTCCAAAAATATGAAAAGGAATATTTTGTATGTTTTCGTACAACCTCTGCACTGAGTCTGCTTTAGATGCTTTGCTATGGCATATTACAGCGCATCGCAGGGCACGTCCAAATCGATTAATTTTACTTTTCAGTAGTTTTCTATCTGCAGCATCGTAGTTCTTAGTATCATTTGCAATGTCAATGATTCCTTTATTGAAACGTTTGACACCGTGGTTGATGCATTCAATTTTTTCTATTCTTACAGTTCCGTATTTCACTTCAGAGAGAAGATTGATGTACACTGATGAATCACCATCGGCAACAAAATGTTTATAAACAAGTCCGTGCATCTCCACACTACAGTTGAATCCTTCCACAATTATAGCCGATTCCATGCTACTAGAGCTTTGTTTATCGCCCCAGTTCTTGAAACAAAAATGTTTCCGAGGACTGAGTTTGCTTTCGTCTACTTTGCATATATAACAATATCTGTTTCGCATGCCATAATACAAAATCTTTTTCGTGTAGTGACCAACGATGACTGCACACCCTGAGTGTGAATTATAGCTGTGGCCATAAGATCGTTTCCCCCATCCTCCATCGCAATAAACTGTTGTAAAGGGATACTTTGCGCCATTGATAACTGCAAAATCCCCACGTTGAATGGCAATGTCTGGCTCCTCTTTTCCATTTTCTAACAACTGCTCGTGCAAAGCATGACTCCATTTAGACGATGTAGAGTCCTCAAATGTTTTATATAGTTTAAAACAGGGAACGTGGCACTCTAGCACTTCTAGAAGCGTCTTAGCTGCAGTAAATGGAGATCCACCTGCTAAAGTTCCCCAAACTAGCGCTTCGTTTACGGATAAATCTAAATTGGTGTCATCTGTGCTAAGTTTGCTTTGCCAGTTGCACGATGTACAAGAAACGTGGAAAGATGAGCGTAGGCCGTGGAATTCTTCTTTATCAAAGATGATTTTTCCATTTTTACATTGTTTTCCGTGGGTCATAGCGACATTCATGGCTTCTACAAGTACTGAAACAGCTATCAAACGCCTTCCCTTTAACTTCACATGCTTCGATTGTATCATTTTACTCTGCCGCTTACGTTTTTGTCCCTTATCGGTAGGTATCTGTTGCAATGATTCATCGGTATTTATCGGTTGCAATGTCTCATCGGTATTTATCTGTTGCAAAGTCACATCGGTATTCATCTCTTGCAAAGTTTTACCAATGCCTATTTGTTGCAATGTCCCATCTAACTTCTCTTCTCTGTCTGGGGTAGGAAGTGTTTGATAGATGTTTTCAGCTTGATGGGCTGTCTTTCCAGCAAGGTACACTGGTTTTCCCCTTTGCTTCATCTTCAATGTCCTGTATTTGGGCATGGCGAGTCAGTGATTTTTTGATTTATTGAATATTTTTAATATCTGCAGAATGAAATAATGAAAATTTTATTAGTCATTGCGAGTTGACTGCATTGAACAGCAGAACAGAGAGCAATTACTTCAATTTTAAGAAGCCCGTAATAAATTATAATAAGGCTTACTGATTACACTGGACTTACAAATTTATCTCCTGGCAGCCAACAGATGACCCCTCAGATGAACATATCCAGCGTACTCTACTCGATCAGTTGTTCGCGACTTTCAACACAATTTTTAATATCTACAGAATCAAATAATGAAACTTTTATTAGTCAATTGCGAGTTGACTGCATTGAACAGCAGAACAGAGAGCAATTACTTCAATTTTAAAAAGTCCGTAATAAATTATAATAAGGCTTACTGATTACACTGGACTTACAAATTTATCTCTTGGCAGCAACAGATGACCACTCAGATGAACGTATCCAGCGTACTCTACTCGATCAGTTGTTTGCGATTTTTAACACAATTTTTAATATCTGCAGAATCAAATAATGAAAGTTTATCCAGGCAGCCAACAGGTGATCCCTCTAATGAACGAATGTACCACACTCTACTTGATCAGTTTTTTGGAATTTCAATTCTACAGAATCAAATAATGAAAGTTTATTTATTGAGCAATTGCGACTTGACTGCAGTGAACAACAGAACAGAGAGCAATTACTTTCAAGTTCGGAATAGATTATAGGCTAACTGATACCTACTCTAGGCAGGTGAGAAGCAGTTTTTACATGAAAATAATGATGTTTACCGTAAAGAAACACTTACCGATTTATGACATTTATTACTGGATGTTTTACTTAGTGAATTATTTCTGTAAAAAAGGAAACAATATACTTGACATCTGGAATGTTGTACGTAGAAAACATTGCGGTGTAAGTTCTAAAGAAGGTGTGGCCTATTTCAATCGGTTACTTTCCCGCACTACATTTCTGTAATGCTGACTGCTGTACTTTATTTTAAATTATAACATTTTAGAAAAGCAGTCATAACTTTTTTGAAATACAATACATTTCATTTTTGTCAGCGGATTCAAATTCTTAGCCGAAATATCTCGGCCACACTTTTCAGTTATACTCTTTAATCTTACTAGTCTTGCTGCGACCAGCCAATAACCCACCAACCTAAATTCCCGCCATCATTTTGGATATTTTTTATTTTTCAAAATTCCTTACAACTTATGGCGTACAAAATTTTGCAATAATGGCAAGGTGTGGCCGAGATAAAATGTTGATTTTTGAACAGAAATTTTATTTTGCCATTTTCAATCAACATTGACCCATCTAGGACCGCTTTAGTGGAGTAGAAAACTCAATGTATTAAAACCAAGTCACCATAACCTTAACGTACAACAAACAACATACACGCTTTCTAAAAATGATACATAAGATAAATTGTAGAGGGCATAAGAAACTCAAAAGAAAGACCTTTACAAAACACAAATTAGTTAGAAATAAAGCTAAGAATACAACATACTCCCACCTTTGATTTGTGGGAACAAATCAAACGAATAATTAAAATAAAATGACATCATTCACAAAATTAAATTAATCAATGCCAAGTCTCGAAGGAATCTTGACTACTCTTCCCGAGCGGGTACGCAACTCCGGTTTTCCAACCACCTCTTCAGACTTCTTGACTAACACATCCTCACTGGATATTTCCAAAGGGTACAGTCGCTGCACAGGTCTGGTTAGAATTCCGTTGCATGTCTTGACACGGGCAACTCGGACACAGCCATCTCTTCCTGGGATTAACTCTTCAATCTTCGCCATGGGCCACTCCAAACGTTTCTTGTTATCTGCTCCAACTAGAACGACGTCGCCAACTTTCAACTCGGCCTTCTTTCCCTTTTCAGTAGATCGTTGCACTAGTTGACTCAAATACTCATTACGAAAACGGCTTCGGAGGGATTCTTGAATGCTCTGACGGTATTGAAGTCTCTTATCCAAATTAGTCGCATCAAGGGTATCCAAATCCAAAATGCCAGTCTGCTTAATCGCATGTAGAAACATTGCAGGTGTGATAGGAACGAAATCTCCAGGCTCCTCTGAAATAAACGTTAGGGGACGTCCATTGACGACAGCCTCCACATCACAGCATGCAGTAGAAAGTTCTTCGTTCTCAGAAATCACTTCAGTCTGAATTGCCATGAGAATTGACTCCTCTGCAGCACTCAATTCCTTCACACTAAGCACGCCTACGATCTTTGACTTCCTTTTATTCGAGTTGTTAATAAATCTCTTCATCCAGGCACAAACACGAATAATACAAGAATATCTCCAAAACAATCTTTTTCGGATAGTCAAATACCAGGGAGCATCACTTGAGGCTGTATCAATAGCAAGGCAGTTAGTCACTTTCTTTTTCTTCTCAGAGTATATTTTCTCTTCGTCGTAGGTGAAAGTCTCCGTGGGCCATTCTGTCAATTTCTTCTTCAGCCACGCTGGTCCCTCTCACCATGCAGACTCCAGTAACTATAGAGGACTACAACCTCTCGATGGTAAGTCTGCTGGGTTTTCACTGCCAGGGACATGGTGCCAGTCTTCAGGACGCGTCAACAGGCAAATCTCTCGAACTCTGTTGCCGACAAATGTTCCCCACTCATCATTCTTTTTCACCCAAGCCAGGGCAGTAGTAGAGTCTGTCCAATAATACTTCG